>PNEQ01048824.1:0-31846 GCA_003012365.1 Medauroidea extradentata | reverse complement strand
TTATACAAGCAGTTTCTGCAAGGCAGATATCAACAGATGTTGTACAAGTAGCTTCTGCAAGAAAGGTTTTACCAGTTATTATGCTCGCTATACAAGCAGTTTCCGCAAGACAGGTTTCACCATATGTTGTATACGTAGCTTCCGCAAGGCAGGTTTTACCATTTACTATGCGCCTTATACAAGCAGTTTCTGCAAGGCAGATATCAACAGATGTTGTACAAGTATCGTCCGCAAGAAAGGTTTTACCAGTTATTATGCTCGTTATACAAGCAGTTTCCGCAAGACAGGTTTCACCATATGTTGTGTAAGTAGTTTCCGCAAGGCAGGTTTTACCAGTTAGTATACTCGTTATACAAGCAGTTTCCGCAAGACAGGTTTCACCATATGTTGTACAAGTAGCTTCTGCAAGGCAGGTTTTACCATTTATTATGCGCCTTATACAAGCAGTTTCTGCAAGGCAGATCAACTGATGTTGTACAAGTATATTCCGCAAGAAAGGTTTTACCAGTTATTATGCTCGTTATACAAGCAGTTTCCGCAAGACAGGTTTCACCATATGTTGTACAAGTAGCTTCCGCAAGGCAGGTTTTACCAGTTATTATGCTCGTTATACAATCAGTTTCCCTAACGATGTACAAGTAGCTTCCGCAAGGCAGGTTTTACCAGTTATTATGCTCTTTAGACAAGCATTATCCGCACGGCAGGTTTTACCAGATGTTGTGCAAGTTGGTGCAGCAGAATATTCTTGTTATGTACTCAAGAATATTCCTCGCATTTAATATTTGAAGATTGTTTTTTATTTTCGTTAAATGTACCAGATTTTAAATATTATTATAAAAACTTGTAGTCTTTACTACACGAATGTATGGGACAACGCCCGGACACCAGCATGGATGGTAAGTTATAATGATTGAGGGGGGGGGGGGGGTATGGATCCCTGTAAAATTTTAATTGTTTTAATAATTTTTCTAATTTGCAGAATACTTTGTTTTATGGGCATACATTGTGACTAGGTTTTACAGTAGTGAAAATTTTTTTATCTTTCATAGTTTTTGTAAAATTGTATGTCAAAACCAAAATTTGCATCTAACGATTTTGTACAAGAAACGAAAATCAACTGACATACAGCAATGAAATAATTCCCACTGAAGAACAGTGTTGCGGGCTACGTCTAGACACGAATAAAAAACCACATTGAATATTTTTTTATGTTTTTAAATAAAAATGCTATATTTGAATTAAAATATTGTTAACTTTCTGTATTTTTCAAATATACGAAAAAAATTCAGTGCTGTGTTTTTATAAATGTCTTGTTGTGGCCTGTGACACTTTCCTTCAGTGTTAATTATTTCGTTTCTTTAAATCAATTGGTTTTCGTTTCTTGAAAAAAAAAACTGTTTTATGCAAAATTTGGCTTTTATTTGCCAATGTACAAAATCTATAAAAGCTAGAAAATTTTCATTACTGTAGAAAATAGTCACAATGTATGTCCACAAAACAAACAACATCTCGTTCAAATATAAAAATTATTAAAATAATAAATATTTAGTGTGAACTCACGCCTTAACGCGTAACATCAGTCCCGAGAGAATTTGACTGACAGCTATTCTATTGTCGACGCGTAAACTGACAAAAAGAAAATATTCGCTACTATACAGGATGTCCACAAACAGCTGCTTAGTAAGCACACCATTCGAATCCTGGGTTAAATTGGATACGGAAATGTAAATGGCAAAATGTTGTACGACTAGATTTTAACGTGCACAATATGACAACACTGCAGGGAGAAAGTCGCCTGGGTCGGAATAGTAGTAATACGATGAATAATATATATGTGGAGGGCAAGAGGGGACTAACTACAGTGCTATGTCGCCACATTGTGCACGTAAAATGTCATTGTACAACATTTTGCCACGAACATCACCGCTATCCAATTGAGCCCAGAATTCGCATTGTGTGCTTATTTTGCGTTTTTTTTTATAACCTGTAGCTAAGAACAATTTTTTTTCGTTAAAATCACAAATATATGTTTACATTTGCTACACTGGAATATTAAACCATAAAAAAGTATCAGCTTTATTCTTTCCCACAGCAGGTGTAATTACCTGGCATCTTCGTATTGCTTTGTTGTATACCGTTGTGTAGTCTTTTTCCGTGTCCAGTATGTTTCATGTTGTCAGATATTTATTTCTTTAATTTTGGATTTCCAAACTTTTTCTATTATATTTTGGTGTTGTTGACTTCCTTTATTTCTGTTGTATCCCAGTTAGGCTGTGCGATTGTTTCTGAAGGCCTGCTAAAGAAAATCATGTGACATTGTAAAAACTTTTTTTGGTATCCGAAATATAACATGAAAACAACATCTAGTAGGCCTAATCTTAACAATATAAAATCATAATTGGATGTAGTGCAGAAGGGAACTAATGTACAGTTCAAAGGAAGCGAAAAATTTATGTCAAAAAATTCTTTGTGTATCTCAAGTGAGTTCAAACTGCATTTCCGGTACTTTTTCTTCAAATTTTGTAATGTAAGGTAAATTTTCTATATTTTATGTGGCACGATTACTTAAAAATTAATATTTCGTGAATTGTTTCCTTTGGCTGCATAACTCCATCCAATGTCGGGTGTAATACATAATTCTGTACATTACGTTGTCCATTTTCGTGAATCTATTGTTGATTAACGCAACATGGAGGTTATTTAAAAAAAATGTTTGATTTTTATAAAAAAGCAGGTTGCGTTTAAAGTCTGTATCAGTTCTTTTAACTGCTACAAAACATCACTTTAATTAACTTAAATGATTTGCGTGGCTTTCTAGTGTAAACATAGTACAAGTTGAAAGACAGCCTAACTTGAGGAAATAAACAGTAACATATGCAGGTTTAAAGTAAAGCATTATTTTATAGATTATTTCTTGAGCTCATAATTTTATTTGATAACTTTTCGAGGTGAAATCTGCCTTTAGTAAAATATGGAAATGTTCTTGGGAACCTGATCGTCGCCTTACAGCCTGTGGTTAGTTACTCGTACGCAATGGACGACTTGAAAAGAGGCGGAGCTTCAGTCAGTTGTGGGATACAATTCCTATCTCCGCTGCCGAACATAACCTTCATTTAGCTGTTTGGCTTCAAATGTCCCGGATGAGATGCACGTCAAAAAATGGATTATTTGTTTGGAATTTGCCGCTTTTTCAGGTAAACATTAATCTTATGTATTTGCGTTTCTTAACCATGAAATTGAAACTAATATTTTTTTACCCTTGCGTGCAAATCTATAAATGCGCAACATTTTTGCTTTCTGCAATTACCAACTAACAAATCAGCATGTTTGTAAACAGGTCCAAGAAACTGAATCTAGTCATGAACTCCCATTGCACAGTTCTTTCAAAGACCGTACAGTTGCGATTGGCAGCGTGTGAACTGGCATCAGCCGGGTCATATAGCCAGACGACACGAGTTTTATTTCACTGCAATGGACGACTTGAAGTACACGCCCCCTGACGTCACCGCAGGGGAAATACCGTGGGACGCAACGCGTACTCTACTATGTTTGTTGTTTCGCCTCATCGTTGTGTCGCATGATATTTGTTTTTTTTTTTATTTTATTTTGTTATTAATTTCATTTATTATCTGTTTGTTTTTATTTGACCCGATTCCATCTTGGAATTTCATGTTGTGTATGTATCTTGCTGACTAAGCATACTCTGCTTATTTTATGGTTTCTTTTATTTGTTTAGTTTTTCTTTAACAGTCGTTCTTTTTTGCAATGGAGTACGTCCAAGAAACTGAATCTAGTCGCAACTGTACGTCTAGCGTCACTTCCCGCTTATTCCTCGCGAGTCACTACGTAACAGCTTTGCAAGCGGTTGTCGTTTGATCAAATGACGAACACTAGACGTGACCTTCGAACATACTGGGTTATCCGTTGGCCGAATTTTCAGAGCGTCCTTGATCTCTGGTCGAGAGTACGCAGTTCATTTTAATGTCGTCCTCTATAAAACAGTTTTGAGACAATGATATTCTACGTGTTTCCATTTCAGGCTACTGAGACAGACAATGAGGGAACACGAGCTGATGTCAACTCAGTGGGATCTCTCGTATCGGAAGTGTTTTTTAGTTTACTTTCCGAAGGAAAAAGTAGGCTTATGAGATCATCTTCCTGTTTGTGTGTGTTTCCCCTTAAAACTTTTGGGCAAATTGACCGAATTTCATCAAACTTTGTACACATATAGTACTTAGTAACCTGACTTGACATTAATTAATTTCGTTTATGCGCTGTTTCATATTTTCAAAATGGCGTCAATTTGAACAGTTTTCGATCAAGCTAGATATCTAAGAAATCGTATTTTAGAATTTCATCAAACTGAGTACACATAAAGAACCTAGTAAGATAAACTGACTTTTAAGTATTTAGTTTATGCAGTGTACATAGTTTAAATATGGCGGCCATTTTTTATATATTTATCATAACATGTCATGTTAGGAAATATTTAATCACATTTAATCAAATTCGGTTTAAATACTTTGCTGACTTAAATTTTTGTATATTTCGATCATACTATGTTCAGGTTTTCTGAGGAAGTATTTTTTTTATAATTTAATTTAACTTGGTACAGATATACTACATAAAAAGCTGGCTTTATTTTTGTGTATTTCAATCATACAATGTTCTGTTTTTAAATGGCGGCCATTTTTGTATTTTTAGGATAGTATTTCATGTCTCAGAAAATATTTTTCTGAATTTCATCAATTTAATTTACATATACTATTTGTAAGCTGTCTTGACTTTGGTTTATTTGGTTCATTCAGTTGACTGGACTTTTGTGTATTTTTTTCAACTGTTGGTCATATTTTGAAATCTGCTGCTTTTTTTGTATTTAGGAAGGAATGATATTGCAGAAAACATTTTTCAAAATTTTATCAAATTAGTTACGCATACATTATTTAGTAGGCTGACTTAACTGTTGTGTATTTTTTATCGTACGCCTAAACTAGTAGTATTATTTCATATTCTTAGATGCATATAAGCGATTTTAATTTTCACGGTTAATTTGCACCCACTTTGAGGAAAATAGGCTTATCAGTTATGATGATAACTTCATGTTTTTTTTTACGAGACAGTTCAGAAAGGTATGTACTTTCTTTAGTAACATCCACGCAGTTTAAGTTTGCATCTTCTGCGCAGAAGCTAACCGGGAGACGTCTTACATGTCTGTCTGAAAACGACGCAACATATCCGACATCTAGTGGCTCGAATAACTCGCCTTACCTATCTCTGCCACAGAGGAATAGAGGCTTGATTCTTGGTGGGGTCGTTCTCGATTTACACACGTGGGAAACGTGGCTGACGTTTCCGTTGGCCATCAAGTTTTCTCGGGGCACTCACGTTTCCCACGTCCTTGCGTTTCGTCGTCGTACCATACTCGCTTTATATCATCCCTCAACAGTGGTTAAAAGCTTGCAGTTAAGGTTGCCGCCTGGCTCGACGAATTTTGCGTGTTCGAGGTTTGGAGCACTGTGGGCGCGTATTGAAGTCTCAGTGTTGCCACGTCATAGATATCACAATATGTCTCATGGGTTTGAGAATTTCAGTACCGTTTACCTCGAAAACAAAGGACCTGACCCATAGTTACCGAAGAGTATTTTAGGTTTAGATTTGACCTCAGAGTCACGTGGTACAATTCCAGTTCGCGAATTTCCTGAAAATCTGTGTATCCGAATGAAGCAGTGAATCGCAATTGCCTTGTTGCTAATTAGTTGTGGCTTCTATTTGGGTTGCTAAAATATATTGAAATTTCCAATACTGTAGTGTGCATGCTCGTTCATTAGAATGAAGGCATCGAAAATTAGAAACATTTCTGTACGCGCAATAATGTAAAGTATTTTGCGTTAGTGACTTGTACGATGTAGTCATCCCAGTCCCAGAAAAGAACGTTAAAAATCAGCGCAGTAATGTAGTGTGTTTTGCGTTATTGAACTGTACGAACTAGTCATCCCAGTCTCAGTTAAGGACGTTAAAATCAGTCATGCACCCAAATCATTTTTATTAGAGCAGCTGAACGTATTTTTGGGCTGTGTTGCTTTCCCAGCATATAGCGCAGTTTAACTGCGAATATAGGCAAATAATTGTGCAGTGGAGATTCTTGGAAAGACCTGTGGTTTTATTAGTGGTAACAAAAGTGTACCATGAGCATATATTGACAGATCTTTGCTTCCGCTGCGTTGAAGATTGTAGGTAAGTAAGTCAAACTTAGCGTATCGTTTACAGCGAGGTATTCAGCTAAGATCTTTGAACGATTCGTGCAATGAAGTGTACGGTACACCGAACCCTTGTCTCAGTTAACTTATACTACTGGGGAATTCTGTTCATGTTAACCTATAAACTGAAATATATTTTTTCTTTGCTCAAAGCAGGGGCAGTTGTTAAGGAATAAAATGGGAGTGTATTTGAACTTAAACTAACCCAGATATATTGGACGCTCATTTACGACTTTCCTGGGATTCGAACTCGGAAACTCATAACACGAAAGCAATGCATTGGCCGAGAATGTGGTCTGCGAAAGAAGGGGTAGCTTCGTAATATATGTAATTCAAACAGTAAAACTGATACATTTATTGTACTCACGAGGAAAATGGCTGACGTACCTGGAAATGGACTAACGTTACGATAAATACGGAGCTTTAAAATCTCTACCTGTGTTACATCATCTCCCTCCTCCCCCCTCAACTCATTTTCCGTTCCACGTACGAGAAAACTCGTCTGGAAGAGTTCTTGGCCCGGCGAGATGCGGTGTTGAACCCTTCGACCTCAGTGTTAGGATGGCTGAACTATAAGTGGTTAGCCACTTCATCGAATATCGCAGCCTGCTCTATATTCTTCATACTGTCGACGATGTTTCTTGACCTGTAGTACTATATGAAGGTCTGTAACCACGTACGGATACTCTAATATTTAACGATGACCAGCTTTTGACTGCCGTGAATTACCGAATTATGATTTTCCATATCTTCCGATCGAAGAGCATTGAGGATTTACGGTAACGTTAATTGATTGTCGCTATTGCATTCAGCCATTCACAGGGACAAGGTGTAACGACGTGACGTATCGTTTGTTAACGTATCACAGTGCGGTGGTTCGTTATCGGGTTTGTGGTATATATACACAAAAGTTGACGGGAGTAGCTAGTGGTCAACTACTGCTGCGGTGCTTCGTTTCTACGCTAAGCACTCTGGCTGAGGGGACATTTCCCACAAACAACCTTGGTACATTCTGACATGGAATATGTGTATAGGTGCAGATGTCGCCAAGCAGGGTTCAAATATCTACACGACCTAAGCTGTATATAAGCAATGTTCTAGGCTCGCATACTGCCATCACTACCGCTCTCGGGTATTGGCCGATAACATCTCTACTGTCTATTCGCTTGTGAGAGCGCGAAGCACATGCATGTGATCGAAGGTAAGGTTTGTCAATGAACACACGCAGTGTTCACGTGATTTCAGCTTGTAGTCAGGGGTGTCCGGAATGCTCGCCACGTGTAGTGGCAGACAGGAACTGAGCGTAGAATACCATGCACGAACCGTGGGAACCTATGAGTGTGAATAAGATAGGTATGAAGAACCCCGGAAATTTCTTTGAACAGCGACATCGTCCAGCTTGATACACTATCCAGATATACGAGCATAAAATCCTATTTCTTAGGTACACGACAATGTCATACCAATGTGCTATGGAAGAAATTTAAAATAATCGACACTAATATTGTCACACATATTGCAACAATTCTATTCACCAACGTTAAAAATAATGTGTGAAACGACAAACACAATAGAATAAAGTAATGCAATGTTTATTTAACAATAAAGCTGTACACGTAATTACAATTAAATCTTCATATCGCACGTCGAAGTATAAATATGTAATATTAAGCAGTAGACGTTCATTAACGTTATCGAAGCCGTCGCTATTATCAAACCATCAGTATTGTGCCAGTGTTATGGAACCCATAAAGTAATGTTTTAAAAACGTTCATTCCACATCAACGATATTTACACCATTCTTTTAACAAAACCGTCGCATACTACATGCAGACACTGACCATTATATAGACATTATGCGAAGTTTAGATGTAATTGATATCATTAATGTTGCATGTGTTGTAGATATAATTACTATACCGAACATGCAGTGTATGTATCACGATCTACGATCGATAAGTCAATAAACAGTACATAATAGCAGTAGTTGGTTGTGCATGAGTTTACTTACGTTCGGCACTATCAGAAAACAATACGAACACTCGCTTAACCAGTCACCAATTTAACTCTCGTCACGCTGCAGTAGCGCGCGCTGGTTAGTAGCTTGTACACCCCTTGCCGCTTATACTAGTATCACGCACTATTGTTTACAAACTACAACTCTCACTTCTCGGCGAATGAACAATAGCGTTCAGTAATTATTCTGAAACTACGGCCTGCAGCGTTTCGACGGCCGAGGGCACAGCGTCCCAGAAATGTTATAATATCAAAGAGAACAGAAAGAAAATTAAAAACTTAGAAATGTATTATAGAATGTTACGTAATTTTATTGTTTTTTGACACTACCGAAAGTGTTAAATCGTCACGTATTCAAAGAGTCGTAGTGGTGTTAGCAGCATAACGCCTTGATTTTACGCAGTATTTTATGCGATCATCGTGATCCGTGCTATTTCACAAGACAAACTGTTTATGAGGGCAGTTTTGTGGCATGCTTGATGTTCTCTGCAGTTGCGATGTCTTCCACCGTGCTCTTCCCTGGAGTCTGGAAGAATGTCGCACTCAGAGTAACGAAGTTCACTGCGATAGCTTCCCTCACAAACTGGTTTTACTTCCGCGGTGTCGATGGTCGTGCTTCACGCCGACGCAGCACATTATGCCAGTCATCCATGACGCACGTCCGAGTTGTAGTTGCTGCTAGGCACTGCAGGAACACTTCCCGCTTCTACTAACATACACTATTGCCGTAGCGTCTTCTGAACTGAGAGGAACGTGTTTCATACACACCTTCTGCGTTACATTTGCCGTAAACCTGCACTCTAAACATGTTTTGTACAATTTAGAAGTCATTTTCTTGGGTAAGTTTACAAACTTTTGCTATTGTAGAAACATTTTCATTGCAGAATTATTTGTTTGTAAAGCGACAAGGATATGAAAAATTTGCTGTCTACCAAACTCATAGGTTTGCCGGAAATGCACATCTTCTGGAAAGCATTTTCCTGGAATAAAGCGAATATTCACATTGAGAAGTATAAAAACGTTCTGTCACTAAATTGTGCATTGAATGGATATAAATAAATAAAAATTGTTCAAATAGCCTGTAAGGTGGTCTAGGGTTTCTAAAAATTTACATATAAAATTATTTGTTCAAACGTTGCTTAAGTTCAATGTCACAAATTAACTAAAATGAGTATTTAAAATTTAACTATTTCCATTTAAAATTTTATTATTTCCTTTTAAAATTTAATTATTTCCATATTGTAATTACAAATACAAGCCTATTAATTATTATTTTATAAACATTGTACGTTGTATCTTTTACTTGGGTCACAATTGAGGTTATACAAGGAATTTCTTTGGCAACTAGGTTTCCAATGTAATAGTTTTGGGGTTATATGTGTGACGAAGACAACTGTAGTCTTCTGTTTAATGAAATATTTTTGATCCATCCA
Organism: Medauroidea extradentata; assembly: GCA_003012365.1. Classification (NCBI taxonomy): domain Eukaryota; kingdom Metazoa; phylum Arthropoda; class Insecta; order Phasmatodea; family Phasmatidae; genus Medauroidea; species Medauroidea extradentata. Next base: position 22,140 of record PNEQ01048824.1, on the reverse strand, counting down.
CTTAAGTTTTGAAATTTCTTCTCTAAACGACATAAAACCCAACATTTTACTGAAACACAGCTACTCCGCTGGGCCAAAATAACCAAGCCTTGCGTACGTGTTTATTTGATTAATACCGGAAACATTACAGGTAAGCTGACCTTCAATAGTTTGTAGTTGCTTTCTGTAGTATTGGTGTGGCTAATTTAGCATTCACTCGTTTTCACTCTCGCGAAATTATGACTGAATTTGACAAGTCAGTCTAATTGACGGACCAATTTGCCCGGATCCGCTAAGATATCTTAACTAATTTTTCTTATTGGTTTGGTCTCTATTGCCCCCCTGTGCATATTATAATTTTCACTTTATGTTAGGCACTCTGTACATTCATATATTTGAATTAAAAGTTGTTCAGATGCCGGATTTACACGTTTGCGTCTCTATAAAACGTATTTAATGAAACACATGTACTAACTAGGGCATGTGATTCGTGACTCGACAAGCATTTCAAATATAAAAGAATTCCATGTTAAATTACCATTCTAAAATTGTTGAACATGTCTATGGTTAGTAAAACTAGTTAACTAGCAACCTGTGATGTAGGCATTCTATAAATAGTGAATAGTCCTACAACGTTATACTTATAACATAAGAACTTAATTACATCACGCAGTATGCATTACCTTTACATGACCGCGACACGTTAACGTCGCCAGTAGTGTCAGTCAACTCTACAAACTACCAAATATTGTCTCCTAATAACAAATTAAAAAAATTCGACAGTTGCGTCATCGCCGCTTATAACAGTTGTATTAGCCTGAACTGTTACGCGATATAACACCAAGTGTAGGAATATTCTCAGTATGCTAATATTTAGTATCAGTCAACACATGAAACGTTCTGAAAAAACTCTGATTAACAACTTCCATAATACCAACCTTGTAAAAGAAATCAAAACAATAAGCTAATTAGTTAAGCACTACCCTCAACTATGGATATCTTAAGAACAACACTCTGTTTCGACTTAAATTACGTCTTTTAACATGAAATTTAATTTGTCCTTGAAATACCACGTAGTTTCTATCATCTTGGACTTAGGTTTGCGTGTAAGGCACAAAGTAATGCTACAGCGATAGGAAGGGCATGGTATGGTGAGTAGGCAACTAGTCCTGCAACTTGTCGTAAGCACATCTTTGTGCAATAGAGCTTCTTCAACCCTTATTAGGTGTTGTGAGGCATTGGTGTCCTATAACAGTCTTCCACTATTACAGCCACAAGTTACGTGCCCGAGTTTGTACACGTGATCTGAAACCACACTGTAGGAAGATTTTTAGTGAAGTTTCTGAAAATCTGTGTAAATGTATGCTCGAAGTCGCATATAAATAAATAAATAAATAAATAAATAAATAAATAAAAAATATATATATAGTTACAAGTTTGAGCAAAAACTTAAATGTGGGCAATTCTCATGAGTCCTTTTGGGATAGAGGTCTTATAATTAGAAATAAAAGAGTTAAATTAAGTGCTGGATTTAATAGCTCACAAAGCTGCGAAATACACAAAACAGCAATCAACTATAACTTTCACAACACAATTAGTTATGCACACAATTACTACTGTGCCACAGAAACGTTAGTTAACCTTGATAAGTAAAGCACCAGAATATTTACCAATAATCAAAGACTACAAATCACAATAAAAGTTTAGTCATCTATCCAGTCAACAATCTTTCAAACAGTGGCAATGTACAATATTAACAGTCCGAAGTGGTGATGGCTCACCTTGCACTGTGTAGCACCCTGTGTGCACCACTGTCTTCACTCTTGAGGTTTTCGGTTCGACTCTCATCGCGCACCTGTCGACACACAACAGAAGCCGTTTTGTCTCACCCAGTACTGCTCCGAAGGTATGTGCCTGTAGCCTCGCAGTAGACTCCGTCACCAAGACGTATTCCTGACATCACCAAGATGTCCGCACCAGCCTCTCTGCACAAGCTTAGCCCCTCCTCCGAGCAGGACCAATAGCGAACTCTCGAAGCTCTCATTCTCTTGAATCAACAGGTAGACAGTCTCCTCAAGTAGCCAGTTCCCTCCTAGACACAACACCCTCAGTGTTGTTCTCCACAGCTCACCGCCTCTGTAGCTCTCCGACACAACACCATAAGTGTTGTTCGTCCTTCCTTCAGCCCACTGGCGTCACACAGCCTCGACGCCGCCGACCACCACCGCCATGTTGCCATCCACAAGACGCCACACCTGGTCAGTTCAGTCGCGCCGACACAACACCATAGTGTTGTCTGTCCCTTCTGCAGGGCGCTGATGTTACTCAGCCTAGACACCGACCACTGCTGCCATGTTGCCATCCTCGAGACGCCACACCTCGTCAGCTCTGCCCATGTTACATCAGCCTCAACGCCGTCGTGATACTGCCCCCAAGTCGCTGGGTCCTCTTCATCTCTGCGCCACCGTCAGTGTCTCCTCCCGGCCCGTCACTTCTCACGATGCCCATCGCCGCCCCAGTGGCAATGCCGCCCCTAAGGGCGCTGCCTCACACCACTCTCGGGTCTCACTTCATACTCATACTGATCCTCTTCAGACCTCCGACCGCATACTTCAGACTGACTGCACAATACTAGACTGACTAAGACTCTTCAAGATTCACTAAGACTAAGACTGACTCATATTGCGCAATCCCGAGGCTTTTATATGGCCCATTTAGTGACATCAATAGCTGATGAAACATGATGACCTGAGGTCTAAATGTAGACATTACCTCATCGTGCCTGTTGGTAGTCACATATACACATTGGCATCATCGGGGAATCCCAATGACGTCTCTCGGGAGCTGCGACATAGTTGCGAAAACCCATGACATCACTGGTCGACTCAGGCTGTCCGCCTAGCATGATATAACATGCCTGCTGCCAGGCCAACACGCAACAATATGCACATGCAATAATGTATAGATACACACATACATACACATGTATTTACATACACACATACATGTACAGTATAATACATAAATACATACATATGTATGTACACACGTATATATGTACATGCATATGTACATGATGACATATTTTCATACATACACATATGCATTCATACTAACTTACATACATGCATGCATACATACGTACATACATACAAATCACATACATACATACAATCATACATTCACACATACACACACATAAATACATACGTACATGCATATAGAGTGTCCAGGAACTGGATATATAATATAATTAGCACACCATGCAAATCTTGGGCTAAACTGCAAACGAAAATTTTAGTGACAAGATGTTTTAAGATTGCAATTCATGTGCACAATGTAGCAACGTAGCACGGAGTCCTCTTTTGTACTCTACGGATATATCTTACTACCACTGTTCTGACCATCACTTTATGGGCGTGTGTTCAGATCCAGAGAAGTCTAAGTGATTTCACATTTACTCGACGTAACATACATAAAAAAATACTTTGACGTGGAGTGCAAGAGGGGATTTTCTCCGTATTGTGTTGTCATATTATGCGCGAAAAATGTTGTACAACATTTTGTCACCAACATTTTCGTCTCCAATTCAACCTATGATGAATCGCGTGGTTTGCTTGTTATACGCCGTTTCTGAAGAACACCTCTCTCTCTCTCTCTCTCTCTCTCTCTCTCTATATATATATATATATATATATATATATATATATGTGTGTGTGTGTGTGTATTTGTATATATATACGTGTGTATGTACATACACACATACACATATAATATATACATACACACATACACATACATGTATAATACATACACAGGATGTCCAGAGACAAACGCGTAATAAGCACACTACGCAAATTCTGGGCTGAATTGTAGACGAAAATGTTAGTGGCAAAAGTTGTACGACGACAATTTACATGCACAATGTGGCAACACTGCGCGGAGGTAGTCCCCTCTTGCGCCCCATATCCATGTATTATTTCATGTATGTTAAGTCAAGTAAACATAGAATCATCTTTGGACTGCTCGGTATTTTATCATGTACCCATAATATGCAAGACAGAACAGTAGTAGTACGATGAATAATACGTATGTGGATTGCAAGAGGGGAGTAACTTTAGTGCTATGTCGCCACATTGTGCATATCAAATGTCATCGTACAAAATTTTGCCGCTAACATTTGAATCTCTAATTTAGCCCAGTATTCGCGTGGTGTGCGTATTTTGTGTTTTGTTTCTAGACAGACACCCTTTCTGTCTCCCTGTCTCTCTATATATAGTATGTATATATATATATATATATATATATATATATATATATATATATATATATCATGTTTTTGAACAACACCGAAAAACTCCGGCAAGTGATTTCTTATAACAATTATCACTTAACTTAATTTTAAGGGAGTAATGAAGCTTTGAATGTCAACATTTAAAATCGCATTTCCGTAAACTATAGGAAACTAAATACATTTCATGAAAAATAATATTTTCAGCATTGCTTAATGCTGTTGGGATCTTCAAACTAACAGAAAATACTGCTTGATACCGCCCAACCTTATCGGAATCACATAGGTGGCCACCATATAATTGCATACAACTTTTTTGCCATCCGGATTTTCGAACATTTGAAGATGGTTTATTGAGAAATAAGACTTGTGTAACAAAAAAGGTCCTCTTATTGCAACCGGTGAGGGCATACTGTTTATACTCAAAACACACTTGAAGATTCGCTCTGACATACAGAGCCTACAACATAGGCAATGCTGCGAACGTACATGTGATGTGCTCAGTGCACAGACGATCAGACAATGGTGGACATTAACTGCAAACAACACGTACAATACTGTTCAAGTCACAGACCAGCTTGTTCCTGGGATTCTAAGTACATATCGTTGGAACCAGTTGTGATCGAAAATGGTGGGTCCCAGACATTTGAAACATGTAGGCTCAGTATTAGTGCGCGAATCTTCAAGTGTGTTTTGAGCGTAAACTGTATGCCCTAGACAGTTGCAAATCGAGGACTTTTTTGCTACACCGGTCTTATAACTCAGTGAATCATCTTCAAATGTTCGAACATATGGACGGTAAAAACGTTGTATACAATTAGAGGGTAGCCACCCCTGCTAGTTTCTTAACGTTGGAAGGTATCAAGCCGTATTTACTGTTGGTTTAGTGATCCCAATAGCGTAAAGCAATTCTACAACTATTGTTATTTTATGTCCTTTTGTTTAATATATTTTTGGGAAATAAGAGCCTTACTTCGTTACTATTTAAGTTTAGGCGAAAAGTGCAAAATAAATCTCCTGTTAATTTTTTTTATAAGGAATCACCTGCCGAAGTTTGTTGGCGTTGTTAAAAAAACACCCGTATGTATATGCGCTGACCCAGATAGTTGAATTAGTACCTCGCTTCTTGCTACTGATTCGGGAGAAAAACTGCACACACCAATCTAACATTTCCACAGAAATTTACAGAGTTGTGTACAGTTATTGCTAAGCTTCGCTTCCATTGGAACATATCTTCCCCTCACCACACACGTACATTTATACGTATATACTGTATTAATTTCTTGGGCACACTCCATTTCGATATAAATGATTGTGAAAGTAAAGTAAAGATAATGTTAAAAAAACGTACATAAGCAGATTATGCTTTAGTCAGTAGGATACATACACGACATAAAATTCCGTAAATGTAATCTGGTCCAATAAAACAAATACAAACAGATAAGAATATATATATATATATATATATATATAATCAAAAGAAAAACCCAAGACACCACAAAGGCAGACAACCTAGGTTTGAGGTCTGCTTTTGCAAAAGGACAAACAGAAAAAATAAATGACCCACAAAATAAAAAATGAAGTACGACACACCAACGAGGCGATACAAAATCAATATTATATCAGAAACGAACAGAAAACAACATGCGAAACAGCGATGAGACAGAACAAAAACACTGTAGATATCAGACACGAACAGAAAAACAAGAAGGTACACAACTATGAGATGACACAAACACAGTAGTTTTCCTGACAGACAGTAGAACGATGTTTCGGGAACTGGAATCTCTTCCCGTCATTAGGTAGACACACATAGGATTCAGGAACACGAGTGTGACTGATAAGGAGGCTGTCTGGAAAACTACTGTGTTTGTTTCGTCTCATCGTTGTGTACCTTGTTGCTTTTATGTTCGTGTCTGATATAATATTTGTTTTGTTTCGCCTCATTGGTGTGTCGTATTTTATTTTATGTTTTGTGGGTCATTAATTTTTTCTGTTTGTCCCTTTGTCAAAGCAGACCTCAAGCCTGGGTAGTCTGCCTTGGTGGTGCCTCGGGTTTTTCTTTTGATTTTGATTATATATGTATATATATATATACATATATATACATATATATATACATATATATACATATATATACATATATATACATATATATATATATATATATATATATATATATATATATATATATATATATATATATATATATATATATATATATATATATATATATATATATATATATATATATATATATATATATATATATATATATATGTGTGTGTGTGTGTGTGTGTGTGTGTACATAATTTCCTTATCTGTTTGTCCTTGTTTTATTTGACCCGAATCAATTTATGGAATTTTATGATGGGTATGTATACTATTGACTAAAGCATACTCGGCTTATTTATGTTGTTCCATTATATTTATTTTTCTTTGACAGTCATCTGTATCGCAATGGAGTCTGTCCAAGAAACTAAATCCAGTTGTGAACTCCCATTGCACAGTTCTTTCAAAGATCATATACATATAGACACGCACACACATACATATCATATAATGCTCGGTTTTGGCTTCCAACGAATAATTCTAGGTTTGTTTATCTTAGTGTCTAAATAAATTAAAAATCTGCTTCTCAAGTATGTAACGTAGTAATCAATTTCTAAAGTATGTAACGCAGTAATCAATTGGTATTTCTTCCTGGTTACTGGAATTCAGATATTTATGAATACGCTGTTGTGTACGCTGAAAGCCAACAGGTGATACACGTAGAATTTTTTTCTCTATAGTTTTGTGCCCGACGTTTATGTCTTTACAAACGTCGATATGTTTACAAGTTCAGACAATTTGACGTTAATAATGTTTGTTCTTATTTATCTCTACTCTGGCTGACCTTATCCAGACGTTGCTGAAAAACGGGTATTTTAGAAATGGACACACAGAGCAGGGATATTATCAGGGTTAAGTGGAGGGGGATGGTTTGGATTTTAGATGAAAGAGGAAAAATACAGCACGTCCGTCATATTTGTACGTGAAGCTAGTTCCTGCCTGTATCCTCTTCCTCCCAATAAATTTTTTTTCGGTGAATGTCACCGCGTTAATATCACTCGAAATTAATGGATGTGAGCCAAAAGTGGTTTTAAAATTTCGTTAGTGTAGGTCAAGTAATTATTCGCGATATTTTTTGTATTCTCTGATGTACTGTACTGGAATGATTGTACGTTTCAAGAAAACTGAATTGAAACATATTTCTGTTTGTGTATGAAATAAACAATTATAAAATTAAGAAATTAATTAAATTTCCGTGTTTTTGTGCTCGGATATTTCTGCTGGGGATCAAGCTAAACAGCACAATTTTCTTTAGGGTATTAGAAAAACCGAACTTAAAAATATTTATCGTAGTGACGATGGATCATTAATGATAATAAAAGAATTATTTCAAAAGTGTCAACAAACAGCACACCAAAACAACACGGCACTGAATCGAGATATTGCCGTTTCTCGTCGCCGTTTTTTCTTCAGATGGGTAGGATAGTGATTGAATTCCGTTGAGTCGTGAGAGAACGCTGGTAACGTACTGGTGTGACGAATGCTGCGCTGTTCCGTGCAACTTGCTGGCGGGAACTGATGATTACGACGCTTATTATATTGCCAACCGAAGAGAAACATTGGCATCTGAAGAACATTGTTGTTTAAAGAAAGGGCAGCATACCCAGTAACAGATGTTTGCATAGGATATCTTGTGTCCCTGGGCTAGAATCCCTGGTAAACTGTTGATGCACGTGTCGTGTTTATATGTATGCACTGTAATGCGGTACACAAACACCATGTCCCGCCTGCTGTTGAAGAACACCGCTTGCTTGGAACTGTTTGACGATATTGAGGCTTAGGAGACAGACACAGCTACATTCATACTTGCACCCAGCGCCTTATCGCTACTATGCTCCAGCCACTGAACCAACGTGCTTACCTTCCGTCGTGATGCTTTTTCTACGAGCATTTAAGAGCCCGCGTCACTCACTGATCACGTACAATGTTTACGAATTTCTTCCTTATTCAAGATTTAGCAGGATTTGTTTGAAGATATTTCATTAGGAACTTTGATAATGACCTTACCTTGCATAACGGACATTGCATTCAAAATATTAAAGTATGATTATAAAATAATTAAACTGACTTAAAATTTAGATAGTAATTCTCTCTTGTCATGCAATAAAGATTAAGTAACTCATATTACCAATTTAGTCCAACAAGACGCATCTAATCGTAAAAGGGAATGTTTTTGTGCTAACTGTTAATATTTTATGATAGAGTTAATTTAAAGAACATTGTTTTAAACGGATTCTAGAGTTATTTACAGCAGTATTTACATCATACCTGTTAGTTACGAAGGTACATTATTCATCGTCTGGAATGTAATTTCAATGCGAATATTTGAAACAAGTTTGATATGTAGGATACATAAGCAGAACCCAACACACTGGCCGGTTCCATGTAAGTTACCAAAAATTACTCTTTAATTACTACTAAATTCGTGGAAAATTTACAAAAAACCTCATTTTTATCACAAACACAAAAATGGGTTGCTAGCAATTAGCAATAAGAAACATGACCTAAATTTCAAATGTACATTTTTCAAACGAATCGCAATCATTTATTTTTTCGTTTATAAACTTGCTCGAATCCTTCAATTCAGTAGAATTTTCATAGACTTTCTTGGTATTTTATTCACACTACTGTTTGAAACTATATAAATATACGAGTAGATTCGAAATTCAAACAGGAATCGGGTTTTATTATTTTTTGAGAGGGTTTTTCGTGAAAATTCGCGGAATTCGGTTAATGCGTTAATCACCGCGTATGTGCTTTTGCTTTAATAAGAATAGTTTTGACAATTAGAGTAATTTGAAAAAGAGTGAAACTTGGTTGCAGCAGCAGGAAGGCGACAGTGTAGAGCATAGGAAACGTAATGTAGGTGCACGTATATTGTTAGCTGGAGCAGGCGTGGGAAAAGTGCAGTTCAAAAGTAAAGGTTGGTTGTAGAAGATGCAGGACGAACGAAGCAGTGTTGAAGAGCAGAGTTATATGTCTAGCAACACGCATGTCTTGTCCGTCTTGGCCTTGTAACTCAAGCAGCGTGTGGCACGTGTGCGCCTGGTCAGTAGACATCCACCAGGTCTCGTGAGCTGACGGCAAGGCGTGCTTCTAGGCGATCTCTGCTTAGCGCGTACAAACTATCACACATCCACGTGGCAGTAGTTGAGGCGGCCGTCAGCCCGCCTTGTAGCAGCGTGCTAGCAGAACTATTGTTTCTAAGAAACTTCTCAACCTGTTTATAACGTTTGCATTTACGGAAATATTATATAAACACTTCAAACGATGGTGGAATGGTGGTTTCAAAACATTTCGTTAATTAGAAATATCATTAAAGCCCCTCAAAATGGTTAAAAACGGCTTTTTCAACCAATTTTTCCTAAACAACTATTGACGGGATTTGTGTGAAACTACGATATGAAGGTGTATTGAACTTAGCTTAAAACTTCCCGTCAATAAAAATATGGGGCTACCATTGAAAGTGTCAATCAGGTGAGTGTTCAACGAAAGCACTACATGCCGTGAACAGTGTCTTGCGATAGAGGCGATACTGCACCAGATTAGCCGGCCAACATCGCCCTTAGCGCCGTGCCTTACTCACATGCACACACTTCCAGCAATAGAACTTCCTCGAAAACTACCCGACATGCGTCCGCAGAAGTCGCCATATTGCAATTCTTGATCTTGCGCTTTTATGAAATCCTGAGATGAAAAATGTGAAATTTGCTATTGCAGCGTCAATTCTATTTTACAGTAGAAGCATTGCATTTCAACTTTTTACTTTTGTTTAGGCCGCAAACAGTGCCGCAAATTAGGAACATAAAAAAAAATAAATTGCTGGACTGATTCCGTCCTAAATATTAATTAGAAGTTGAACTGTGATACTTGTACTGTAGTGAAAGGTAAATATAATTCACGCTATAAAAGTAAATTTCACATTTTTTCTCAGAATTTCTAAACGGGGAAAAATTAACAATCCAGTAATGCGACATGTTAAGAATTAGCAATCGAAGAAGGTTACAAGTGTGTACATTCGTTTCAGGTCCTCAATCGAATAGTATTTGTTTGTAATTTTTAGGTATAAAATCTTAGTTCAGAATAAAATAAATATTTACGACATACATTCAGATTTGATATTACATCACGGAATGGTGCAGTTACCTTGACTAAATCACAGAGGCGAGAAGTGAGATATCGGCGAGATATGTGGAAGAACGCCAGTTCATTGACTTGCACGTAGAGGTCAAGGTGAGACAAGATGCGCGTGTTTTGTCGCCCTTAGCACACCGCTCTCTAGGCCTCGTCCAACCAGATGGCTGCTTCTACATTGTTTATCATCGTCGGACGATTTTGTGCGTATCTCCCAAGTGCAACATGCACTGAAGTACTTATTTTATATCGCCTTCCGTCATCAAGGAAGTTAATAACCATTTTCATCCAATTTTTTTACAACTCAGATGTTATTACCGAGATGTTCATAATACACGTAAGGGTCAACAGAGTGCATAATAATAAAAATGTTGGTGTATTACTATACAAATGATGTAGTCGCAGCCGTGATTTTACACAGTGTTAAAAATGTGTTCTTGACGAAGATTGGAGGCTTGCGTTTGCAGGCGATGCGGGAAGTGATGTACGAGTAATGGCCGGCCTTAGTGCTTGCGATCTTTTCGGCGCTCGATGCTACCTGATTATTATAAAATTTTTAACAAAAACTATTACCGACTTCAAAAAACTGCCATGAAAAATGCACAAAAAAATAAAAAATAATTACGTTATTTTTAGACTACTTAGAACACAATCAATTTATTAGGACAGTAATATACAATTATCGGTATTTTTGGAGTCGATACCATCGAAGGTTAACAAACGTGTAATAAAGTAGCGTAGAATACATCTAACTGTATGAAATTTAAAGTTTACTGCAGCTAAGCAATTCTTAATCGACACAAAGACAGCAGCTGTGCGGTATTGAGCAGTTCGGGGCGCAGCAACCGGCGTATACGGCGGGGCTGGGAGGGGAGCACCTGGTTTAATTAGGTTAGATATTGTTGCATTGTCGAATCAACGTGATTTAAAAAAAACTTTGTCAATTTGAGGAAATTTTGTAAATTTTCTTAAATGCTTGGCATCACCGACTCCAAAAGTAACAATTATTCTATATTACTGTCCTAATAAATGTACTGTATTCTAAGTAGTCTAAAATTAAATAAATCAATTATTTCTGTTTGTGTACTTTTTTCACAGTTGATTTTTTGAAGTCGCTGTTATTTTTGCTAAACATTTTTTATTTCTTGATTTTTTTACGGAGTTTCGATGCCTATCATTCACATTCGTTAAGGAGTTCCGTTGTTCCTTTTCTGTCCAAATAAGTCCAGAAAGCCGTTGATTATAGTTAAGTACCTATCTAGTCTTGGATTGCCATAAACCTTTTAATATCTTATTCACTATACATTTCGTATTCAATTTTTCCCGGCTGGGTGGTGACCAGATTTTCGTATGTAGGAAACGTGCCGGGCGATGCCCCTCGTCGGCTGGTTTTCTCGGGGATCGCCCGTTTCCCCCACCCTTTCATTCCGGCGCCGCTCCATACTCACCTCATGTCACCCCTTACATGCGCTAAAGACCTCGATGTTAAGCGCTGACCAAAATCTCTCACTCACTCCTATTCGATTTTGAGGAGTTCCCTGGTGTGTCTTCGAAATCCAAGGTACCTACTTGTAAATATCTCATTTCCAACAAAAAAGTAATTTTCCAGATCGGTTTATAAATGACGGAGTTCTTAGGTACAACCGAATTTATAACCTCCTCCTTTTGTGTAAGTCGGTTAAGAATCCAAAGCATTGTCACCATTATATTATTATAGCCATGTCCAGCGAAGACAACCTTTACGTTTCCGAAGTCAGTATAATGTAATTTACACATCGTTGATACGAATTCGTAGACTTGCTGAAAACGTATTTTTCAACTTGTATATATTCTTAATTTTCGATAAATAGTTGAAAAGTCTTAACCTATACAAACATGCATTCCCATTTTGTACATCCCCAGTAAAATTATGTTTCAGAACAAATAAAATACACGTAAACGGTGAGTTGAGGATTTCCTGTGTTCTGAAGTACTTGTCTTAAAACGTCCTCTTCTGCTACAATAAATATTTTCTGTAGACTTGAGCTGCGTTTATGGAAGTTGGGAGCGATAGTTTGGGTACGATGGTCGTGCGTTGGGCGCAGCTGGCGAGATTTTAGCGAAGCTCATGAGACGCGCGAGTCAAGGGTTAATTAGAGATAGTTTCGTTGAGAAGGCAGGATGGAGCGTGTCGTCGCTGGGACCCGAGGTCAGTAGCCCCCTTCGCCAGGAATACACGCTCGCCCTCTCCCCTCTCCTACACAGCGCCTAGCCACATCGCTTCAGCGGTTCCCTTGTGTGTGACGAGACCACAGACCCACAAACCGCTGTTGGCGGCTCCCTTCCCCACCCTCACCCCTCCTGCCCTCGCCAGCTTCCTACCTCCGCCGCACCAAGCTGCTTCACCTGCAGCGAGCCATCACCTGCCTGAACTGTCGCCGCGCTAACTTACACGTCTGTGCCCTCACAATGCTACACACACGTATTTAGGGTTACCAAGACGCATTTCCTCCTCTTTATCGATTATTTTGCGTCCAGCCGGATTTTTCGTGATGCTCCAAAACGTCGGGCTTTTCAGCACAATGAGATACCACCTGCATGAAATATTGCATGTTTCTGTTAGTAGATTATAACTTCATGCTATATTAATTTCTCATTAAGCTGCTGACACACACATAAGGCGGCTCATTAAGTCACAATGCAAATGTTGCCTGCACTTTGTTATTCACATAACAATATTGTGTTGTAGTCTTTGATATAAGTAGTATGTTTACATACATACTTGGTTATTTGTGTGAAGAATGTGTTCTTTAATAAGTATTTGAATTAGTTACTCACATAAAAATATGTTTTCTTTAGTATTCAGATTGGTTATTCACATGAAAATGACACACTGTAATTAATTAACTGAATAGAAAAAAATTTCTGTCCTTTTTAGTCAAATGTCCTTCTTTTGCGAAATTAATGTTCTCCTTTTTTACTATCATTGTAAAAAACTGTACACACATAGGCAGCTGAAATATTCCGTGCCTTTGTCAACCAGTCCATATGCACTTGTATGACGCTGTACTTTCACGCGATACTAAATACAGATTAACATTTAAATACTGACACTTGGTTGCTTGAATGAGTTCATATCTACTGCAGCCCTCTGATTTATACTATCTACTTTTCTTCGCTAAGGTACAACATTAAGTTACGTTTTGTGTTGTCCATTCGTCGACGTCACACATCGCGAGCAATACCTGTATGCTCACTTTTGTAACTATGTTTGTAATAATGTACCTGTCTTCTAAGGTGGAAATTCCGCCGCTATGTTGCACAAATATAGATTTCTTAGTTATTTCCTTCGTTGTTTACTTTTGTACATTTGACCACAATAGGCCGCAGAGTATGACACGGTGGATAGTTTTTAAGTGTAACACTAATAAAGTGGTTTGATTAGGTTAGCTTGTGGAGCGGAAGTTGCATACACGAATAAAGTAGAAGGTTTATGTTATCGGAAAAAAAATATATAGGGTCTATTTCATTTTATAATTACTTTTTCAAAAAATAAATGCTGAAAATGAAGAAAAAAATTTAATGAGTGTTTTTGATAAAAACTTTTCGGCACTTAAAATTTCGCATAAGTAATAATATTAATATTTATAATACTGTAATATTAAAAGTACTGACGCATAATACGCATAATAACCACGCCACGCGAATACTGGGCGAAATTGGAGACGGAAATGTTAGTGGCAAAATATTGTACGACGACATTTTATGTGCGCAATGTGGCAACACTGCACAGAGATAGTCCCCTCCAATAATACGAAGATCAGAACAGTAGTAGCAAGACTAGTAAGATATCTGTGGAGCGCAAGAGGGGACTATGTACAGTGCTACGTTGCCAAATTGTGATAATAAAATGTCATCTTTCATCAGTTTGCCACTAACATTTTCTTCTCCATTATAGCCCAGGATTCGCGTGGTGTGTTTGTTTGTTCCTCGACATCCTGTATATTTATATAGTAAGCGGGGGTGGCGGTGATTTTGCACACGCGTTGGGACTTTTGGACCCTTTTAACAAAATTTTTATTTTCTGTGCGTGTCAACTGTGAGTAACTATTATTAAAATTCACGTGAAAAATTATTACTTGGAATATTTCTCAAGTAAATTTCTTTACGCAGGATTATACACTAATGGCTATCGTACAAGAGGTTGGTATGTAATGGCAAGGAAGTATTTATATGAACTCTTTAATACTGGTTACATGGCAGCCAAATTAGTGTTCGTAATAACGAGAAATGTTACAGTCGGCCCGCCACCTCTTCCTTGTGGCGCTACCGTGAACCTTTAGTTTTGTTTTTATCCGTCAAATGGATTCCACAAATAATGTAATCACGAATTAAATATTTAGTAATATAGTTTTAGTGTAATTCGTCTTTCAGATTTTGAATCTCAGCGTTCTTACTAAAACGTAAATTGAAAGTAATAGTTCTACTCGTAAGGCCACGACTGATTTTGGTTTGCGGTGGTTTTTACACAGTTTACAAATGTAATTTTTGAGTTTCGCGTTTCCTAATACTTAACATACGTGTATATTTAACAGCACTAAATGAGGTAAAGTAACATATGAGTTGAATTCCTGCAGGCAGTCCTAGCTCGCTTGTGTTTAGACGTTTAATATTTATAAGCTCAATGCTTTTGAATATGGATATAGGGGGACACAAAAAATAAATATATATGATATTACGCCATGATGCTGCATTCTGGCCATGATTTAATGCTTCATCTAGCATCAGTGCAACATTTGGAGCCAACCAGGTTTCAGCTGTGTTCAGTAGCGCTGGAAACCTGGGGGGGGGGGGGGTTGTCAAGGGGTATATTGTACCCCTCCCAGGTGGGATACAATGTATTATTGTACCCCGCTAAATTTGTGTCACTGAAAAGCAGTTCAAATATGAGATAAGAAATAACTTCGTATTTTTTATTAATTTTAGTAACTCTACCCGTCCCCACACGTGCTATACTGTCAAAATCAAAATAGAACCTTCTGACTGTGGTGGAAATTGAGAAAATGAGAAAGGGCTGAGGTTATAACTTATATTCAGACCATCCTCTGCATAAAGGTAGAACTGTTTTCAGTGACTTCAGTGAGTTATAGGCTATCATTGCACACGCGGCGCAGTGTTTAATTGAGAATGGCGAAATTAACTCTAGGCCACCTGCTCCATGTAACGTCGAAAATATTCATGATAACAAATACAATAAATAAAATATTTATAAAGGTTGTACGACAATACATTTCGTTAGAATTGCAGAATATAACCCCGGTTTAAATTATTTACCGTTGGTCTTGCTTTTCCGATCGTCTGTCTTGAAAGTTTACAAACTGAAATCTTCCCCCCCTCATCCCGTGGTAATTAAGTTATTTTATCCAGAAAATAACGTAATTAACTTTTCTTAAGATATTTCAGTACGCACCATTCTGAAGCAAACAACACTATCTAAACAGATTACAGCTATCATTGGCTAATCGAAAACAAATTTTACGTCTTTTAGTCCCTTTAGTGGTTGGACTTCGTAAAATCTTATTGACATAGAATAGGCAAACATTTGTATAAGTATCCAATTAAACTGAAAATTAAGACGAAAACGCGTAGTCACAGCTAAATCGACGATTCATTGAAGAAACGTTTATCTACGTAGAGAGTTGGAATTTAGAAACATCATGAAACATATTTACAACTATTTACTAAAGTAATCATCGTCACTAAGTGAAAGCAGCTTTATATCTGGAATGACAGAGCGAGGCGGTGCAACAGTAACACATCGGGCTCGCATTCTGGAGGACCCGGGTATCGAACCAGCCATCCTGATTTCAGTTATCAGTGGTTTCCTGGAATTGCTCCGGGCGAATGCTGGGATGGTTTTCTTAACTAAGGCCATGGCCGACTCCTCTTCTTACTCCTGTCTTAATACCAAGTTGTGAGTCGCCGTCTCGAATCACCTCGCTTCGACGACGGAACGTAAAGCCCACTAGGCTACCTACTTATCTATATCATGGTATCGAGGATATTTCTAAAACACTTTCAACGTCTTTTCACTCTCACAGAGACTGAATTTAGAAAACCCTTGAATAAAATGTTAGAACATTTTATGGGAATCACATAGACTTGAAAAAAAAAAAACAATGATAACCCGCTGGTCCAAGATTTGTCTGCGATTAATTGATAACACTTTTCACCCTTTACACCATTTTTCACCTCCGTAAGTGTCCAATGTAAATAAAATCGTGATATTACTCTCCGCGCATTCAAGTAGCATTGTTCTGAAGCAAAATGAGTTGGATATCAAAAAGTATTAGTGGTGTCAATGACAATACATATAGTTTACGAATCGAAAATTCATTTAACGTTTTTTAATGGTTCAATAGATATGGAGAAATAATCGAAAACATTATTCATGTCTTTTCACCATGCACCTAAAATATCGAATTTAGAAACGTCTTGAAATCCCATATTAGACATTTGTATAAGTATCAAAGTGACATAAAAATCACAAATGTAGCCCATTCGGTTCCAGCTAAGTAAACTATTAATATAAACCACGTTTTCTCAATTTTCGTCGTGTGGGAGCCAAATTTCGAAAAATCCTGAAACTGCTTTTCGAGTATTTACGAAGTCATTGTTTTAAAGCAAAACCAACTATATACCTTAAATAGTTTTGTAGTCATTGAGGAATATACGAATACACATTTCACGTATTTTATTCCCCTTGATAGTCGAACAGAGATTTAGGGTTAATAGCCAAGTATAAATATCTACGATTGATTATTGATTATTTAAATGCATAAATTATATTTCCTGTCAGGATAGATTATTTTCAAACATGTACAGTATTAGTATTTTATTTAAAGTTTGATTTCTTTCTCGAAAGTCTTCGTGCACACCTGTAATAACTTAATTTTTGCAGTTAAATGATAAATTTAGATTAAATTGCTTTCTTAATCTAATAACATGTACAGTACTTATAGATATTTATAAATAACGTCAGGAAATTCCAAAATATAAAGTTGAATTTTGTACATTATTGCACAAATTAGAACAAAATTTGCGTGCGAATTCAAATGTTTACAAAATACTTAGATTATTACGTAGCCAGTGGCCCAGTGCATGTAGAATAACGGGTGTAAACGGTTGCACAAGCATTTTTTCTGGTGATGTAGTAAATTCCCAAGACCGGCATACTCACAAAATTTTTACTAAATAAATTGAAATAAAAATTTGGACAAAAATGCTACCTACATAAATAATTGTAAGATTTTTTTTTCAAGTTCATGGCAGAAAATTATCAATTACGTCATTAAAAATACAAAGATTTCTGCCCAGGTGTGAAAACTTCTTAAATACTACAATTTTGCACCTAGAAACTTAAATACAATAAGTTTTTTTCATTGTTGACACAATGTCAAAAACCAGGAGAGGAATCGACCATGGTCCTTGTTAAGGAAACATCCCAGCACTCATCAAGAACGATTTCGGGAAAACACGTAGAACAAAATATAAGATGGCCGTAGCTGGAAATCAAACTCGGGTCCACCCAAATACGAGTCCTTAGCAGTTGGTGCTTTTTATTCATAACTACGACAATAGTAGCTAGTCTGATCAATAAATGTAATCTATATGACGATGTATACCGGGTACCTTAAATGCCTGCTATCGGAACACACTAGTAGTTTCAAGGTCACCTTGTACGTGCATAGCAAACTCGCTTCTTCTTTTCTAAGGGCGGAATTCATAGTGGTGAAATAAGCAATACTTGAAACAAGTATGACTTATATTTATGCGTAAGTATGGTTTTCAATTCATAATGCCAGAAATAAGTACTGCTTATTGTGACCGCTACAAGCAATGCTTAATTGAGTATTACTTCAAATTAGTACTGCTTAGTATGTATTCACAGACACAAAATAAGTTCTACTTTGTTCACAAATATTCATAACTAAACAAGCATTGCCTAGCATGCATATAAGTAGTACTTCAATCATCAGGTCTGCTCCCTTGGTGAATTAAGAATCGATTAGTACGGAATAGGAATAGGTTATGCAAGAGATTCCTTCCTTAACATTGATAATTCATTCCACATATTTAATGAAAATTCAGAAGTAGTTGGAAAAAATAAAAAAGCCTAAAACGTACTTGAAACTAAACGAAAAACATATTCAACAAACATAGCTACGATAAAATAACCTAATTTCTTAGTATTTTTTTTTTTTTCGTAATACTTTCATTGCTATTTGGAGCCAGAAAGGATTTTGTATCAGAATTATATCACTGGAAATGTTCTATTTATAACTTCCACTTAAAAGTAACCCAACGTTACGTTTACATTTTATACTGAAAAAGTCCGCAGATTTAAAACGTTGAGCCACACCTTGAACACTATCAAATGTAGGTCTATATAGGACTCATGAACATTACACCTAGTAAAGCATGTAACTGCAAAATTTTGTAAATATGTAGTTATTAAACTAACGTGTAAATGAAGAAATCATGAATTACACTGCACACAAAATATACCGCGCGAAAAAGTCGGAATTT
Source organism: Medauroidea extradentata (assembly GCA_003012365.1). Lineage (NCBI taxonomy): Eukaryota > Metazoa > Arthropoda > Insecta > Phasmatodea > Phasmatidae > Medauroidea > Medauroidea extradentata. Next base: position 3,056 of record PNEQ01048824.1, on the reverse strand, counting down.
GCTTGTTCTGCTGCCATGCAAATAGCGAAAACCAACTGACCTACTTGAATAAAATAATTCACGGTTTTAGCACATCCCATGAGCAATGCGATAAAGAATTTAAAATACTATAAGGTAATACTTTGGATTTTTGAAAAAATCGCAAAAGTACAAGAAAAATATTGAAAATTCAGCAATTTTTTTTAAAATACAAAAAGAGTTCACGGGATTTTTTAAAAATGTTTCGTTACTTAGCACGTGGCATGTTAATTTGCTGTGAATTATTTGACTAATGCAAATCAATTGGTTTTCACTATTTGCATGGCAGCAGAACACGCAAATTATGACTTGGAAACACCGCTATATGAAAACTGTGCGAGTTAAAATAGTTTCATAAGAGGAAACAGTACTCACAAGTATCGTCTATTTAACTAACACTATTTCATATAAATATAAAATTATGATTTTATCGCACTTGAACACCCTTAAAGAACGTAGACCTACAATATGATAAAGGAACTAATCACAAGAAGAACTTCGAATTTCAGATATGAGAATTCTGGGCCAAATATTATGTTTGTTTCCGCTAAATGAGTGTACGCTCGCTTGGGTGTAGTTGGTGAATGTCAAGCCAGTTGATTTCTGAGGAAGTTATTACCGAAACTGTGAGTCGCGTCAAATCGTGCTGTATAACATATGGGGGGGGGGGATTAAGTTCGGATAGGTTATCACTACTACTGCAAATCTAAGTCTGAGAAAGACTTTGGCGACATCAGTCATTTATGAAGGGGAGTAAAGAATAATATCAGCTCATGTTACTCAACCTAGCTTATTATAGTTTATTTTATGAATTCAGAACACGTAATTTATGTGGCCTTTCAACAAAAAATATCAATGCAAGTGAAATACACAAATTAATAATAATTTATTAAATTTCTTCGGAAAATATCGTACTCATACACTGTAATACTGCTCCCCCCCCCCCCCCCAAACAGAATTCGTAACCACCGTGAACGATAATTTTGAAACATATTACAGACACGATTTTGGCCTGTATTTTCAGAAAATAGTTCCTTTGTACCACTGTTGGTAGTAACTGTGATATTTTCCCCGCAACCACAAAATTGTGACTATCTATAATACAAAACAGTAGTGGTGAACTTCCCTCCAGTGCTTAACGCATTCAAGAGAAAGTACTTGTCTGGTTGAAGAACAAAATAGAATGTGTAGTTTGACGTGTTTGTAGGAGTATACTTGTGAAGGAACGTGGAAGCATATTTATCCAGATATGTACTAAATACGACTAATGTGTGGGGCGATGTGTGTGTAATGGAATGTTGTTTGTCTAGGGTTACCGCAACAAGGTATCGCGGGGTGTCCAGCAGGTTGCAGCGCAATCACAGCAACCTCCAGCGCCCCAAGCCGTAGTCACCGACACCACCATGATGTCCAGTGTCCCAGGAAGCACTGTAAGTAACATCCTCATTTCATTTCAACCACACATCTGCTAGTCACACTTGCTACTGCTTCTCTGATAGTCAATTATGATCATTGTAACGTTTAGTTTTGCAATTCAAACTAAAAACACATGTTCAAGTACATGAATCATTTTACCTTAAGTGTTTCATGATGGTAAAGCAACTCATGAAGCAAATGATTTAGAATCTGACACTTTGTAAGTTTTCAAAGCATTATGTTTAGCTGTTTTATTTCGTGTGTTTTCATAACATTTACAATAAAACTAAGTGACACATACGCAATGCATTTTCCTTTTTCTTTTTTTTTTTTCGCGTAGTGGCAAATTACACACACACACATACATATACACACACACATACACATACTAATAGGCATATCAGCGCTGCGAAGCTGTAAATTTTTGAAAATATTATGGAAAAATGTTAAAATTAATTAATGTGCTGATAGTTATGTTGACATCTTTTAATGTGTGTAACTTATGTTCCTATTTTACTCCTTCCTCACACAAGGTTTTGATAAAATACCACGAACATTTAAACTATTTTAAAGATATAGAAAGAAATATTTTTAAGACTTGAGTGCACTTAAAAACTACATCGAGTGAGAAAATACAATTGTTGCGGCATGTGTATCTGCTGACTTGGTCGTCGTGTGACGAGAGCTGCTGTAGCGGACACAAGTGCTTCACGAGGGCGCGGAACAAGGCCAGCTGAGTCGGCTCTGGCCTATTTACAACGCCTGTGCTGGTTCGTAGTCAAATACTGGCAGTCTGGTCTGCTGACTTGTGTAGCTGTGTCGCGTCATCACGTTGTTCGTCCCGTTGTTGACTGGGAAAAATGCCCGCGCTCGCACTTGCTTCTTTTCAAATATTTACTCTCGAGACACTCGCCCACATCGCTTTATACAATCACGCACACACACACGTGTATATATATACATATATGTATATATATACATATATACGTATATATATAGGCCTATATATATATATACACATATATACACACACCCACACATATGCATGTATATAGAGGATGCAGCTGAATTCGACCGACAAATTTCGAGAGGTGATTCCTTATAAAAAATCAAGTAGAAAATATACGGGACACTTTGTAATTTAAACTATTGTTAAGGATAGATAGTATGAGCCTTTAATAATGGAACATTTTAAGTACAATTTTGTAAAATAATGGAAATGAAGAAGCATTTAATGATGACAAGTTGAGCATTGTTTTATACCACTGGGACCTTGAAATACACATAAGAATCCCATCAATACCTTGCACCCTAATACAAAATACTAGTGTGGCTACCCCTGTTATTGCACGCCACTTTTCTACCATCAGGAATTACTAACTTTTAATGCGGTTTTCTACTAGAGAAACACGTCAGAAGTAAAAAAAAAAGGTCGCCTTGTTGTAAATGCGTAGGACCAACCGTTTTCGTGTAAAATTCGTAGAAGAGTGGGCTGCAATAACACAATCCTTACTACGTAGGCAATACGGCGTACACGTTTGAATGGCTGACTGCTGTACCAACTGCAATGACTAAGGGAGGGGAGATAATGGAGGCCTAACACCTCATCAACAGCTAAGATC
>PNEQ01048823.1:0-22503 GCA_003012365.1 Medauroidea extradentata | reverse complement strand
AAATATGTGGCAAGTTCCGAGTGATTAAATGTTGCTAGCGAGGCGCGCGAGTGAAGGTGCAACTCAGCAGGCAGGCCTCCCTTCTTTATCTTTCCTCCCTCTTCACCGCGCGCGAGCCATAAGCACACCGTGCGTCATAAATAAACATTTCAGTATGATGTTGGTGAATTGGACGGTAACAACAGGTCACAATGACACCTAAAGGGAAATTTATTTTGTTCTGGTACATGCGATAAATTCAAGATTGCAAAACAATTTGTTCCGGACATTATTAAAAAAATTAATAGTCATTGGTTTGCATTGCAATGTACGGGCAAGTTGGTGAGAGGGTTTTAAGGCCCTTTAATGATGTCTTACAAGCCGATAAGGGTGAAGTGAGGTGAAAGAATAACACAACATCCATGCCCGAGCAAGGATTCGAACCCAGGGTCTCTCGCACTGTAAACTGGCGCCTAACCCACTACGCTAGAAGCCGGCACGACATCGAAAAAAACCATGGCTTAATAAATTATAAAGAAGGGGGGGGTGGCAGAAAGGGACTTTTGCTCCGGGCCGCACATTCTAGAGGGCCTCACTTTTGAACAAGTTATATGATTAACATGAATGGGCTTTTATTGAGTTCCCATTAACATTGATGGTATCTGCGAAATTTATTTTAATTGTAAAGTGTGTGTAAAGATTTCACTGTTCTATGACGACGCAGCCAAGGTAAGATAGTATGGAGGTAGGCCTACAAGTGCACACTATCACTTCAACCACAGCCGTAGACTTCACAAAAAAAAAAAAAAGCCGAGATTTACGTTGCTCCTGGCCTTGTATTCTAACCAAGAGGCCCTGGAAAAAATATTTCTCATAGGAAACGTTTGAAATGGTTGATTGATACATATCTGGAGGAGACTGTAAACAAATAGTACATCAGTACAAGAGAGATTGTGGTGTGGTGTGTAGAACCGCAAGCCGCAGCTGACAAACTGACTAATCACATTTCTGTTACATACAGTAATTTAGACACTTGTCCGATACATAACAATTCCTGGTCTTAAATGCATTGTTTTAATATTTTTTGTGCTTTACTTTTGGTTGTTTTTACTCCCATTTAACTCAGTTGAACATGATAAGGATTTTATTGCTTTTTAGTGTAACGACGTGTGTAAGAATAAAGCTGTAAATTACGTGTTTCATGATTCAGTTTATATGCATAAAATTAAATTTTAAAAACCCGTAGTAATTTTTAAAATGAGTCCACATATTTCTGTACAGTGATCCAAAAGGATTGTTAATTACAGTACCGTATCTGCTCTCGTATAAGAGGAAAATTATTTTTGTGTCTTCGGAACTCTGTAGGAGGTGAGCGTAATTATCAGGCAAGCAGCTGGCTGCAGACACTGTGACATGCTGATGTTGAGCAATTTTTCATGTAAACATCTCGTGAGTTGCGTGTGGTCACGTGTGGTGTTTGTATTACTGTTGAGACTGTACCGGTTGACCTTGACTACTTCCGCTCACTCTCTAGCACCCTAGCTTACCTCCAAAAATTTTTTTTCTCACACACTCACACGCACGCACGCATGCACGCACACACACTCACTCACGCACGCATGCACGCACACACACACATGCACACATGCACGCACATAGACTGTCGCCACCCAGACAAGAGAAGGGAGTGAGAACTTTTATGTGGTAGAAGGGTGCCTTGGTGCCAACTTCTAGCACAGATAAAAAAAATAATCAGCCAGAAGTAGCATAAAAACTAAATAAAAAAGAATCTGCCGGCCCAGGTTGTCTGACGTTCTTTTATAGTTCTCCACGTTACAGTGATAATTTCCCCACTACCTCCTCCTGTAAATTGATACGTACAAAGCAGTATATATTGCCGCCTCTTTTGTATGTAGAAATGACAGAGTACTGATTTCCTCGCGTTTCTTGTGATTAATGACTGATTACCCCCTCCTCCCCGAACGCCCCTCGATAACACGGACAAATCATAACTCGGACAGGTTCTCTCCCCTTTTAGTCCGAGTTATTGAGGGTTCACTGTATTATAATAATAGCAGACTGCGAGCTACCTTGTCGAAATTAAATAAGACAGCAGTTGAAGTTAATGTTCTTTAGTAGCAAATACTGAATACTAACAGATGTTAAAAAATATTGATTTCTTAAAACTGAAATGTTTTAAATAAGTTGAAAGGCTAAAAATCCACTGTGTGCGTCGAAATATATTATATTTCTAAAAGTAAAATAACGGTGCTAGTGTATCAAACACATAAAGATAAAATACATATGATAAAATGTTTAAAATAAGGTAGGATATTGATTGATGTTGATTGTGGATTGCAATAAGTCACATAACATAATGAATAAATATTGAAATTTTATATCGTATTCGTGAAACGAGTGGTTTTATATTAAATGTGCGAGTTGTCATAATATTATTTGAATATAATGATTATAACACTTACTGTCGTGTGTAAGGAAGTATCATCCTGTGAGGGTAAAAAGTAATAAATTAATGTGCTTATACATAATTAAAAGCTAAGAAAGGAGCAAGTGTATGTATTTTGCTGCCATATGGTAGGCAGGTATTGCAGGGCGTAACACGCATGATTGCGGTATGACCCAGTTACATTTTGCGAAACAGATTCGCATGCAGCGCTGGTGAAGAGTCAGCACTTACCCAAGGTCCCCAGTGTGGGCTTTCGTTTTGTAAACTGTGCGATGTGGCGCGCTTACTACGTAATCCTTCCTTACGCGACGAATACGTCATTGTTTCCCAACTAATATTATTAGTAATGTAGGCTCGTAGTGTACATTATTGTTCAAAATCCTAATCACATACTTCTCAAAGACACGAAGGTTATTGCAGACAACGAAAGAAAGAAACCCACTGGTTCTAAACAGTTCTGTGATCCGGGGAAATAGCCAGTCCCGTGGCTCAAAGTACGTGCTAAGGACACGACTCCCAGTCCTTAAATAGGATGCATAGAATACTAGGCCAGATGGAAATACGGAGTACTGAACGAGATTGTTGAGGGTTTTAACTAAATGGGAATGATGCTCGAGACACAACCACTTAGACCCGTCCAGGTGCGAATGCAGGTTAACCCACGTCCGTTTAGTAGATAGAAGTTTTATACAGGAGGTCAAATTTTCTCGCGAATGGTCGCGAGACCGTTTAAGGTATTTGGCAAACAGGGATCTCACCGCCTTTGGTCTCATGTAGCGTCGCTGACCTGAGGGATAATTCCAGGCAGTACAGGCGTAGAGACATGAGATGTGACTTTTACTGTGGGTCATGTGTGCGACACATTTACTGGCATTTTATCACGAGGACATTGCTGTTCTGACCTCCTTGGCGTAAATCATGAGTGCAGAATCACCCCTGTGTCCTGTATAGTGCATGAGTGTCGTTATAAGTTTGTGATAGCGTGCCTTAAATATTTAGTTTTATGGTTATTTGTTGTGATTTTAAATACTTTGAAGCGGGACTTACGTAAATAATATAATTTAATGGAAAAAAAATCAATTAATGCACCTTCACGCACACAGTCGGTAAATAATAAAATAAAAATATTGCAAATAATAATTGAAGCTACTTTATAATGAAGGCCAATGTTTTAAAACAATCTATTAAAAAAATGAAAAACGGCTAATGATATTTTGTATATTAACAAGGTTCTATGTAATTTTTATATTAAAATGTTAATCAGCAGATCTTAACAATAATAAAGATAAAACTGTTGCTACAATATGTAAGCTTATTAATTGTTTTAACGAGTCAATTTATAAAAGGCAATGAATTTAAGTTATAAATATCGATTGTATAAATAGGTTATAGGCCTATGTAAACATTAAATGTGAAGTTTGAAGACCCACATATAACGTTAAAAGTAAAAACATTTAGCAGCAGACCATTTTATAACTTTAAAAGAAATTGTGGTCTGGCAAAAGTAATAAAGTAATTATAAATGTTACGATGACGTCCCCAAATGTATAAATATTAGATATTGCCACATATATTTTGTGGCATTGAGAGAGATGTATTATTTCCTTGTTGTGGTGTGTGGCTCGGTTTAGGAACTTAAATGGAGATAGTATTAAATTCAGCAGCATTTTTCAAAATTTGATAGTTTTGTTGTGTTGAAAGAGTGTTGTGTAATTTATCTGGTTTTAGTTTCTTTCAGCAGTGCGAGATTGCTTTGTATTTTGATAGGCTCTCTTTTGGAATTGTGGGAAGAGGGTGGCGATTGAAGTTTGGAGGGTTCGGGTTGCATCAGTCAAGGGCACTGTGAACTTTCAAGGTCAGCCTTGCACGTGTCATTGTCCCGAGGTACTGCGCAGTTGGAATTTTTTTGGCTCTCATTTGGGCAAGGGGGGTGCGGAGGCTGTGGCCAACGGCGTGGGGCATTCTTGAGTTTCATCATTTGAAGCTTTGGGAGCCCACCGCCAGAAGTCTCTGCCTTCGGGGAATTCCCAGCGTCCAAGGCTTATCCTCTCGCCACTCTAAATTGTGATATAAAAAGTCGTGACTCCGAGAAGGACGGACGTGACGGGGCTTCGGCCTTTCAACATTGATGAAATAATGGTAGAGTGGCAATTTAACAGACGCGAGTAGCACCTGGGGCCTTCTTTTTCTTTTACTTTATTTAGGACTTCCTACGATAATCTCCTAAATTATTTTCCACTCGCGTCTGTAGGCCGTTTGGGTGCGGGAGGCTACGGCCTCCCTCTTCGTATGTATTTGCCACAAGTAAATTTACAGTGTGCCTTTTTTGAACTTCACTCGTTAACGACGATGTCTACGAGTTCTATTTAGTCTCGTGAACCGAGCTACGCCGTGGCAAAACAGTACTTAATTTACGCCCTTTTGTAAACTGTGAATTTTTTAGTAAATCATCTTGTGACAGTTTTCTACGTGTATTAGTTTCCCCAGCTTCATACATCAATAGTCTACGTTAAAAAATGTAACTAGTGTCAGCAGGATAGGCCAATTCTCCTGGCCTGACATGTTAGTCTTGTAGAATACAACTAACATGTTAAAATTTTTAAAAGTTTTAATGGTTCCCCATCCGAAGGATTAACTGTAACATTTTGAAAAATTGTTTTCCTAAATTCTAATACTACTATGTTTTTCTGAGTTCACAGTGTGATTGTACGAAAACTGACCGGTCCAATGCAGAGCAATTGTCGTTACAAGTCGACAGCATGGAAACGCTGAGCGAGTGCTGACAGTGAAAACAGTGCTACCACCATCCAAACACTACACGTCTCGTGAGGAACGAAGGTAACCAGCACAGTATTACCAATACACACGCCAGCCGGCTCATAACACAATGCACACTACACAGAACTCACAACATTTTATTGTAACGCCACGATACACGTTGCTGCTATTATAATATTGAAAGTATAAACAAAGAATACGATTCTTGAGCATTACAGTTCGCTTCATTGGTGAGTGGCATAAACGTATTAAAATAATTTTTCAATACACATTTAGGAGGCCTTCCAAAGTTTTTGATAAGTACATAATATCTTCATGGAAATTCAACGCAAGAGTAAATAAACTGTAAAATTATGGTGGTAAAACAATATCAAAGATGCAAATATATGGTAAAATTGTAATAAAACTTTATGATATACTATGTAAAATTCAATCAATTAAGAAATATATAACGTAATGTAAAATTAGATGTAAAGAGAACATACGCTGTCAACACAGTTGGCAGGAAAAAAAATAAAAAATCTATATATAGCATACACTTGAACTTATCAGTTTGAACTATATTAATTAAGTGAATTACATATAATGAAAACAATAAAAGATTAAAATAGGGTATTATTAAGGTTTATTAATGTATTACACACTTAAAGGTGTTTAAGAGGCTAGGATATTTTAATCACAATATTGAAACTAACGTTAAATAATTAAATTGTTGAAGCAAGCATTAAAAAAAAAAAAAACTTATTTTGTTACAAAGAAGATAACATTGTGTAACTAGTAAAAAGATGCTGTCAATACAGCTTTTAAATAACAACTAATTCTATAGTACATTCGAAAGTAAAATGAGTCAGAACGAGTCCTTTAATGTAACATTAAATTATAATGGTATATAGAACACATATTTGTATAGAGTAAGAGGGTAAATGTGTCCTTTCACATCCCTTTCCAAAATTTTGAAACGTCGAAGCAAACACAGCTGCAAATCTTAAGTTTTAAATTTGAGTCTTAACAGTAAATAATTAATTAAATATCTTCTACGTTTCAATAAATTCCTATCAAGATCCTGTGTAACAGAGCTCTTAATTTTAGAATATTTTATATCATGAGACTGACGGCAATGTGCAACTTGTATGTACTGTTTCACCAACAATTCCTTTTCAGCAGTAAATTGCGTTGTCTTGAAAATTTTGAGGAGGGAGAGCATTATTTAATTTTGCAATTATTAATCATTTCAAGTAATGTATAATGTTTATTATAAAATTAATTATATGTATTTAAATTAACAAATAATACAAATCCACATAGTGATTGTTTTGAGAACCTAAAGCAAGGCTGATGCGTCGCGTAGCTACAACCGTGTAGACAGCCGCGTTCGGGATCCGAGACAAGCACGCTCAGCAGAATTCAAGTTCAGTACTTCTGTCAGCATGACTTCATATGTCGTTGACATAAACAGAACCGTAAATGAAGGTGGAAGAAGACCTCTGCAGTTCCTTTACCTGAATTTTTTCTTATTGACACAATCCCGATATCTTACAGTTTCCTTCCGCATCGAAGAGGGCTTCAACCTCTTCCATATACCCGCTGCCAGAAGATAAAATATAATATAATATCAAGGAAAATGCCAAACAAAATTTAAATTTTAGTCCACACCTACATGACAAGATGAGGACATCATGATACATATCACCCCACAGACACGGTCGAGGACGACCTTCATTCTGGACTGGGGAGATACTGTTATGAACCACATAACCTTCTAACACAGCGTTTAGTAACCAGGCCACCCGGCCAGCAATTCCAAAATATTAAACATAAGTTGCTGCAAACTGCAAGGCAGAACTCTCCACTCCAACAGCGGTACGAGTTGCCACACAAGACTCGATAAAGGGGCGTGTCACTCTACCTACGAGGCCTGTCTGCCCCATATCGTCGCCAGGACCACTTCACTACCAAGATGCACCACGACCTCCAGATATACGACGTGCTGATTTCCGTAGACGTTTCCTTACATCAGCCTCAGCATCATTAACAAGGTGGGACTGTCATCGTCGTAACTAGACTGAGTGGCTCTTAAGTATTCATGAATATATAATTATATATCTAACTATTCTTGCCTCCCTCCATAAAGAACATCATAAATGTAATGAAATAATTGTATATACTGTAAATTAAAGCCGTACCTGATATTTACACTGCGAGTCTCACTTATATTAAAATAATCCCTCATTTAAACAAGTTATAAAATACTGTACGTTTTACGTAAATACTCTAGCATTACCAAACAACAAAAAGGAGTATAATTTTCTAAAAACGTAACACTGTGCATCATTACAGAGAATGTTTCTGCTTTTAAGTCTCTTGACGTTCCGGTAGATCAGTGGGATTTAATGTTGCTTCCCATCCTGTGCAATCGTTTAGATGCCCAGCTCCAGACACAATGGGAGTTCACACTTGGTCATGAGTTACACACTTTGGCAGAATTTGTCTCCTCCTTTGATAGACATTGTCGTGCCCATGAGACGGTAAGTTCGGCAGCCAGCAAAAATGTTGGTCTTACACTGCGAAGCCCATACCTCCACTTACAGTGCCCCTTCCATTGTCAAGGAACGCAAGTTGTGTTTAAACTGCCTTTCTCAGTCACATCGTTCCAAGACCTGTCTGTCGTCATCATCGTGTCGTCATTGTGGTGCCCGCCATCACACATTACTACATTTTGAAATTGACACAGCAGAGAAGGGTAGTCCGTTGTTCCAGCTAGAGTCTGGCTCTTCTTGTTCCACCGACACTCGTCCTCCCTCTCTGTCTGCTGTCACTTCAGTATCGTCGAGTGCCTCTCCAGTTGTGCTCCTGTCCACAGCCCAGGTACATGTGATAGATTCCAAGGGCACACCTCATGATCCTTCTGGACACAGCCAGCCAGGCTAGCTTCATTTCGGAGCACTAATGCCAAAAGCTTGGGTTGATTCGTAAGAAGACGCATCTTCCCATACAAGGGTTATCAAATGCAGTGGTCAATGTGGCAAGGTCATTTGTGTCTGTCATTGTGACCTCTTGTGGAACTCCTGACTTACAGTTTGCAGTTGATGTATTTGTCATCCCACATATAACAAGTAAGCTTACCGGTGTTCAGCTGTACAGTGAGATGCGCCATTCTGTGGTACACCTGAAACTAGTTGATCCAGAGTTTGACGTTCCCTGTTCTGTTGACATTCTCATAGGGGCTCATCTTGTACCTCATTTCCTGACTGGAGGTAAAATCAAAGGCTCTCCTATGGCTCTTGACTCAATCTTTGGTTGGATCTTGATGGGTAAGGTAGAAGCTGAAACCCATCACAATCTTCAGATTGTATTTCTCTGCTGACAATGAGTCCCCTGGAAGAAGTCGTGAAGCGATTTTGGGAGATTGAGGAGTTCCCAACAGCAAACCACAAATCGGTAGAAGAGGTTCAGTGTGAAAAACGAGACTCGTAGTTGAGAGGCTACTGGTAGGTACATTATGTTGCTACCTTCTCGTGCATTGGTACTGGAGCTAGATGCATCTCAGCCACAGGCTGTGAATCGGCTGCTTCGCCTGGAGCGGCGTTTTGAAAGAAACCTGACACTTAAACAGAGAAATTCAGATTTCATGCGGTATTACCGTGCAGAGGGACACATGGAAAAGGTGCTTGTACCAGAACCGTCGTCATCCTCACCTTCCTGATTGTGCTTCTCGTGGCTTGTTGCCCTCACAGCTAGTTGGACATCCTTGTGGTGGACTGGTCCTTCCTGGTTACGTGAACCATCTCAAAGGGGCCATCCAGCTCTCAGGGTGTTATGGATGACCCAGCTCTGCTGGAGCACAAGGTTACTGTTTTGGGAACATTTGTGCCTTCTGACCATTTCGAGAGGCTACTTGCTCATTTTAGTAGCTTGACTAAGCTTTTAAGAGTGATGTTGTTAGTGCTGCATTTCATCCAGAATTTCCGCACCCTCGTGCAACTCGTCTAATTGGTCTCTTGACTCCCAGAAAGTTAGACAAGTCCCTTGATATGTTGATTTTGAATGTGCAGACTGTTGCATTCAAGGATGAACTTGCATCTGTGCAAAATGGCCAACGTTTGGACCCCCAGCTTCGGAAACTGGTTCCCTTTCTTGATTCTGCCGGTCTGTTACGGGTGGGTGGTAGACTCCAGCATTCTGACCTCCCCTTCACTCATATGCATCCAGTGTTGCTCCCAAAGTCCCATGTGTTAACAGATCTCGTTATTAGTCACTATCATGAAAGGAATCAGAACCCTGGTGTTCACACTTTGCGAGCTCTGTTGAGGGAGAAGTTTTGAATCTTGTCTGATAAGCAGGCCATCACATGGAGACTGCACCACTGTGTAAGTTGCTGGAGAGCAAGGCCATCCCCTTGCATGCCTCTCATTGGTAATCTGCCTGCCATACGAGTTCAACAGGTGAAGCCCTTCGCTAGGGCAGGGGTGGACTATGCAGGACCTATTCAGATAAAGGCCAGTAGAATGCGTAAGTCCTCCTTATTGAAGGCCTATTTGTGTATTTTTGTTTGTTATGCCACCAAGGCAGCACATGTGGAAGTAGCCTCTGATTTGTCCACTGATGTCTTCTTAGCTGCCTACAGACGGTTTGTATTTCCCACGCAGAGAAAGGTCATCACACATCTACAGTAACTGTGGGACGAACATCATTGGTGCCCACAACTATCTGAAGGAATTCCAGCAACTTCTTGCATCGCCTACTCTCCAAAACAGAGTTTTCAAGACCTTTTCACAGTTCGGAATAACTTGGCATTTTAATCCCCCTGCTGCTCCTCAGTTTGGTGGCTTATGGGAAGCCGGAGTGAAATCTTTCAAGACCCACCTGGTACGTGTCTTTGGGGGACAAGTTCTAACTTTCAAGAAGTTGTACACTGTTGTCATACAGGTGGAAGTTGTTTTAAACTCCAGACCCTTGTGTCCTCTCAGTTCGGACCCCAATGACTTTGTTGCTCTGACTCCAGGACATTTCTTAACTCTTGAGCCTCTTGTCGCTGTATCTGAACCCAATCTTGCTGATGTGACCTTGAACAGGCTTCAACGCTGTCAGTTGGTAGAACGGATACATCAGGACTTTTGGCTATACTGGCACAAGAGGTACCTTCATACCCTCCAGCAACGCTCATAATGGCTGGAGCCTGGCTCAAGTGTTACTCCGAACCAACTCGTGGTCATCAAGGATGAAAGACTACCTCCACTACAGTGGTGCCTTGCATGTGTGGAGGAACTCCACCCAGGTGGTGATGGCATTACCCGAGTCGCTACGGTGCGCACTGCCAATGGAGCCTTCAAACATCCGATAGTGAAATCGTGCCCCTAACCTGAATAATGTTAATTATTTTGAAACTCAAGCATTTCAAGGTGGGCTGTGTGTTCAGACAAGCGAGTTTTGTATATAGCTTGTGTTGGCCGAATTTTCAATGTTATATAAAGGTGACCTTCTACAGACTTGTGTACATACTATTACTTTTCTGACTTTGGACCTCAGTGTTTGTATTTCCCGCGCACGAGCCTGGTGCGCATAGTCAACTGTTTAATAGGTGCAATTGGCAATACTATGCAGGAAGCAAAAGAAGCAGTTGTGTACGAGACAATATGGTGGTAAGTCATGTTGCGGTTCACTGCCGTCGATTGGTTGAATTTATCTGGCATCATCGTTAATTATTAATATTTTTGTTGTGACCTGCTTTGTAATGTTCATGGAGAAACAGAGTCTAACCCATGATCGGCTCAACATAAGGCTGGAGCTTTCATGCCAATCCCCTGAGTTTCCACCCGAGCAGTTGTCTACCCTCCAGGCCTCCAGAACCCCTCCTCAGTACTCGAGATCCACACCACAGGGCACTACTGCACACCACAGGGCACTACTGCGTGCCACAGTGGGGGTATGCAATCTGTTTATAAGTTACACATCAGGCTGGAGCTTCCGTACTAGTTTCTGGAACTGGCCTAAGACAACTCCGCCATAAACCTTTCCCCTCGTGCACAAGGGGGACCACCACTTGCCCAGTCTTCATACTCACTCCGTTAGCCACTGTGTAAGCACAATGTTTCCAGTCCTGACTACGAGGAGGTGGAGACGGACTTGAGCGCAGTCTGCAGTTGTGTTTTGTTCTTGCAAATAAACACAGCTGTACCAATCTATCAGTTTGCCTTCAACATACGACTTCTACTAACCCCCACACCTCTATTCCTCTCACCTACAATATACTTCCTATCGCCAACTAAAGACTGCTTCTTCTACGACACGACGCACCATCCCCGTAAACTACTGCCCTTCAGACAATTTCTTCACGCGACAGGTCTCCTGAAGTATAGTCTCCACGTGCCTTATGGCAGAGCAGCCTAGCCAGTTGCCTGTTCATAAAGTAGCTCTCAGCGAGGAGTGACCAGGCTCTTAGCAGTGTAGTTGCCACTACCAGCCGAGAATGATCTAGACTTCCCCTCAACACCACAACAATGCCCCAGCAGCAGGGTGTCCTTCACTGGTCGTATGTGGTACATAACCCACTACCCAGCTACAACACGATACCAGCCATTCTTACACCGCTAGAGTACTTAACACTTCAAGTTCAGGCATAGAGTGAGAAGGGCTCATCGAGAGGCCAAGGACACATGGCCAGCAGATCAGGAACCCATTGCGCCACAAGTGTCTGCGGGACAAGACTGTGCAGCAATGCAGATCACCAGTAGCTGCAACATGTGCTGATCAGATCCCCCGCAGAAGGCCTGATATGTGATTGACCACTCGACCTAGAAATGGTAAATTCAGGGATGTAGCCACGTGGGGCGGCATGGGTCGGTAATACCCTCACTCGGAAATTGCCAACCCACACTAATTTTATCCAAAGGCCATACATTTCAGCGTATATGGCAAGAATGTTATCTCCTTGTTGCGCTAAGCAGTTTCTGCCGCCTGGCCGGAGCGTGAGTGAAGTGGAAGGGGGGAAGTGCTACACTAAACCCTCTATCTTATGAATACTGATGGTTACATTATGACATTCGTAAAATCGCTACCTACCGAAAATCGATTGAGGCCAATTTTGCCCTCCACCCCTTTACCAAATTTGAAATTACATCTTTTCTGCAAAGTATATCCAGTGGGGTCCCGATTTTCGTAGCGTTTTTCGGGAAAGTAAGACAAGTTATGATTAAAATATAAATTTACATTACAAGACTGACGTCTTCCAATGAAAAGGGTAACACTGAACGGTAAATATGACCGATCCATGTCTTGGAGGAAAAAAAAAAAAGAGAGAAAAAAGAGAACACAGAGCACCGAGTGTCTTCTTGCATACACATAGTCCGACATCCGCATCGTATCACACAAAAAATGGCAAATAATAACTGAAGTTTAAATTTATATCAATAGACATCTTCCGATTAAAATAACACCCACAAACGATCAATATGACCATTCCATGTCACAAAAAAAAAAATAAATAAAACAACAAGCAAGGATGCCTGCTTGTGATCGTGTAGTCTTGATGCTCGTAGCATTGCGTAGAAAAATACACCTAAAAAGGTTTACAAGACTCTCGTCAAAAGAAACTAAAATTAATGTCGCAAGCAACATTAATTTTTTGGAAGCTGTGAGGCTGGTGTACTATCCTTTGCAACACAAAAAAAAATGAATTTAAAAAAATCAAGTGAAATTTTAAGATACGCCTTTGTGCTGGGCTACGTTCAGTACTTGTGCCCTTTTAACGATGGCATGCCCAGATATTGAGTGTGTAAGGTAGGAGTCGAGTTAATGCAAAAACGGCACCGTCAACGAGTCCAAACTAAGTCACTTATGTTGTTCTTACCCATTGTGCAGTGGTGTTTACTTTACAAACGCTTGCCTGACTGATGCCTAGTGCCGATAATGCATCCCCACACTTTCTTTTTATCTTGCATTCATCAGATTGCATGCGCGTGCACACACACACACACATTTTCTCTCTCCCTCTCTCCCTCTCTCTCTCTTCGCCACAGCGCAATACTATCAGCAGACTCTCTTGTATCATCTTTGAAGCAGACAAAGGTAAACGTACATTAATCACCTACATCATGGATAAATTTAAATTCCATGAAGCCAATGATTTGACCAAACCATTGGCACCAGAAACCCTACAACCTGGAGAAGATTGCAAGACAAGAAGTTTCTCACTTCACCACGAAAATTGAATAAACTACTAAAAACTCCCTTAAATTCAAAAAATAACACAGTGATTGTGTGCGGGTACGTGCAGGAAATTAAAAATCCTGTTGTGCACATGGTAATATAGATTATCTTTACCGACGTTAGTACCGTATTTGCCGGCACATAAGTCGACTATTTTTACATATTTTTGACCTTCAAAAATTGCTACTCTTCTTATATGAAGGTGCAACAATTTTCGGTAACCTAAAAATTGTTTGAAAGCTAAACTGTAAGCTGTGGAGTTGTATAATGTTTCAAGGAATTGCATTTTTCGTCACAAATGAAAACGAGTGCCCAGTTTTTTAAATAAAATTTACGGTACAAAATTTTGATGAGCGTCATTCATAATAAAGGACACTTCCTCGCAGTGAAACGGCAATCGATGCAGCTGGAGCGCGTGCCGACATACTTGGTCTCGTCAGCCTACAACTCTCTGGCTGAGAAAATGAGGATCTACGTCCGCATGCTTACTTCCACTGTCTCGCAAGCACAAAACTCTCAGGTGGAAAAAACTAGGATCTAGGTACCGTACCACACATTCAAGTGTCTACAGTCTAGTGCTAGGCTGGCAGACAATAGTGCACAGGAATGCAATGACCTTGCAAGCAGCTGTTGTAGCCCGGCGTTACCAAGTCACGCACAGCCGCTGGCCGCCGCCGTGCATTTCCTTGGCTCTTGGGTGCCCGGAGGGCAGTAGTAGTTCATGTTATTCGTTTGTGTGTCTACTATGATGTTTATATGACGGTAATAAATGCATTGAAAGTATTTAAACTAAATTTTTAACGTTTCTGGAAAGGAAAAATTAAAAAATTTTTTTTTGTCGGGGATTTCAAAATCAGCAATTTACTTTTTTCAAGATTTTGTACCTTCAAAACCATGACTCGTCTTATATGCGGGGTCGTCCTATATGCCGACAAATATGGTATATGTGTGAAAGTGAGCTGATAATGGCTAGGGGAAGGGCAGGGTTCCAGGTTAGATGCCCGAAAGATTTTTTTCCACCAAAGGAGGTGAGGATATAGATTGACATTTCCCAAGAAACGAGTTACAAGTTGTTTCCCACGCTAATGTTTGGGAGGATATGTGGTAGGAGATTTTTGTTAAATTGGGGTGTTTATTTATAACGGATCTACAGAAATTGACATGTGGTAGGAGATTTTTGTTAAATTGGGGTGTTTATTTATAACGGATCTACAGAAATTGATGTAAAAATTAAATTTGTTTCATTTAGCACGTTACAATTTTTTTTACAAGTAACCCACACTCCCAAATTCCTAGCTACATTCCTGTAAATTTTAGTGTGAGTTCCCCTCCGAACGCAACACAGTGCTAAAATAGTATTTTTCTCACCCACGCCTCTTTCCCTGACATAAACCAGTTCCACAGAGCTATCTACTCTCCCTCGTACCGAAACCCAAGTATCTTCCACATCTTCCAATCCACAATCATTCACACCACTAGCCCAGTCCAAGAGCCAAAGAGTCTATGTTATAGTACGTACCTATTGAATATGTGAGCAAAGCTACATTCATATTTTACTGGGTATCTCCTGCAAGTAGAACCACTATAAAACACCCCAGCACATACAAACTGACTGGACACAAACACTGACAACTGTCATTTAACTAAGGACAAGAGAGTGTTTTCCTAAACCCTCAACTGCATCCAGAGCTTTGTAAAAAATAAAAATAACTTAACACTAAGGGTGTGCGAATATTAAAAAATTTGAATATTTTTGAATAGAAAATTTGTATTATTCAAATTTGAAAAATGAATACCAGCATGTGCAGCTCGTGGATTTTGACATAGGTAGGGTTGCATACAAGAGGAATACTTATCCCCTAATAAAAGGAGAGGGGTCCAGGGGTCTTCCCCAGGAAAAATTTAGATTTCAAGGTGCAAAATATTGCTATTTTAGTAGTTCTAGTTTCTAAACATTGAATATATTTTTGGTAGATTTATTAAAAATTTTTTTAAAGAAACATTCTGTTAAGGTACCTCCCTAGTCCCTAGTACAGGAAATCAAGTTACGTTTCAAGCAGTTACCGCTATTCCATTTTCTCAAACAGTTCAAAACAATTCAAGGTATTAATTTTTTAGACAAAAATGCACAAAATCCACAAACATAATTTTAACAAATTTAACGTGCCTTTGGATTACTGTGTTGAGCACTTGACGTAGCAAGTATATAGTTGGAGAAAAACAAGGGTAGCTGCGTGGAAAGTTACGCCAAGTCAAAATCACATCAGAGAGAGCTGTCCAGACATCGGACTGACATTATAGCTCAGTTGTTTTCAAGGTTCACGAAACATAATATTTCACATTTAACAAAACTGCAACGTTAATTTAATGCACTATAGTTCGTGTTTATTTTTCTACACTTTTAATTTTACTACGTCTCACTGTACTTGAAAATTAAAATGTTAAATCAAAAACATGTTTCAACTAGATGGTCACGTAACTAATGTGTAGATACCCATTACTTGTACGTGAAGTTTATTCGTCGTTCTTTTCTTAGAACAAATTTCGCAATAACTTGTTATACAGTGCTCAGTTTATCGTGAACAGCGCAAATATGATACGGGCCGTACACAAGGAGGGAGGTTTGAGACTTCAAACAATGACTTTTATAAATATACAGACAAATATTTATACTTAATTAAAATATAAAGAAATAATTCGTAAGACACTTAACTATTACAAACTGCCTAGGTAAATACCTCAATCAATTCAGTGAAATAAAATATATAGAATGGTAATTTGTAATCATTATTTCCCTTATTATGAAATACTCTAGTATAGGGAGGGTACATTTGTTTGTGGATTTCTGTCTCGCCTACTGCGGAATCATAAATAAGATAAATTTTTAAGGTATCTGAAAAGGACGTCCAGTAAACAATACCTTTGTATTTGATAAATGGTTACGGTGGTGGCCAGACCAAAAATAAAGTTTTGAAATTTCCGTAAATGAGTTTATTTTACTTCTCTGCCATATGGTTCGGTTAAGTGCTCGACTGTAAAGTATGTTCTTTAAAAATGAATAACAATGTCACTTCTATTTTACTTTGTATTTTTAAGTTGATGTCAATTTATTATTTGGTATGAAGTACGTTATAACTCATGTGAAATAATAGGCTGCAAAAAAATGTTTTTCTGTAACGCCTAGGCGTGAAGGTGCAACATCTAAAACTTATCATTCCGCCTAGAGAAAACTGCTGCAATTTGAGGCGATTTTATGGCAGAATATTATAAATAAACCATTCATTTTGGCGAAATAGGTTTAAAAAATCGACATATGTAGAAACATACTACTTTAGACCAGTTTTTTAATGTGTTTCAGCTGGTTTTTGCTTGAAAATGTAGTTACGATGTTAAAATTATTTTGCTAATTAACTAAGGCGCGTACAAAAAGTTTGAAAAGTAAGTAGGAAGCGCCAACGTGTGTAGGATAGGTCATGAAATATTGGTACAATTTACTGCAGTGATGTCGCGAAACGAGCCAGTTGAGTGACAAGTTGCGTCTGTCCTTAGTGCATTGTAGTGTGGTGCACTGTATGGGCTGCAAGCCTGGCAGCCCATAAGTGTGCTAAACAACTAGAAACCCTCCTCCCCCTTCTTCAATGGTTAGGCAGACCGGGATGCGCACTGTGTGTGTGCCAGCACGGTCAGATGGGCTGCTCGCTGCACAGCCCTGCCTAGTTCAGACTGCCTGAGGCAGGAGACACGTACACAAGTACATCTTCAAAACTTCCTCGCATTCGTTCGACTTCGCAATCGGCTGACGGTTTTGGCAAGTAGGTAGTTCAAAAGACATAATTACAAATTATCTTCTATAACACAAGCTGTGAAAATGAAAATTATTTACTGTAATTCCCTAATAGTACAAACCGCCACTGAATACCAGATTCCCAAATTTCAAAGTATTCAAGCAATTTTGAAACGTGAATTTTAAACAATTTCTTAAAATAATCTTAGCAGATAACAAGGCTATTTCTACTTATAAGTATAACATAATGTAAAAAATTTTACAGTTTTCTTGGATATTTAAAGGTTAAAATAAATATAAGGAAAATAACAGACATTCACGAATATTTTCAACATAAATATTTACATATTCACGTGTGGCATCACATTCGTAGCCATATACATTTTCGAGCAGATACTAATATACTTTGCACTTGAAGCATAGGGATACGCGCTAACAGAACACCTCGATATATACAAGATTGCGCCTGTGACATAGATTGTGGTCGAAAGTTCGACGTCTACCTAGTTATCATGCATAGATCTATAAAAAGGTATTTAATGCCGGTTGTTTACGTTTAACATTGTTTATTTACATTAAATGTTCACTGCGGGGAAGTTAATAATTACTATTTCCGTTAAGTAAAGAAACAAAAAATATTGTGGATCCTTACTGATGTCGCAAGGAGTACGAAAAAGTATTAAAATGGCTAAATTGCAGGTAAACATCATTTTCAGATTTTGGTGTAGTCTGCAATTCCGAATTTAACGTGACCAACGTGCAGATCCAGGTATTTCTTGGGATGAACTTGACTGTTCATGCTAGAAATTTATGCACTCCTAATATTGTGACCTTGTACACCTTTAAGCAAGTAAGCACGGTCAGGAATTAAATACATAGTTAATGTGAGTGTCCTATGGGCAAACTTTTTTTACTATCGATACTTTTATTTGCTAATATAATTAGTCTGTTGAAAATGTTCAGAATCTCTATAAAACTATTCAATATATTTTCTTGGCTTGTGGGTGTGAGCCGCGTCTGCAGATTGTTTAGCGGCGTTTCGGCAGTCGTTGCAGCTGACATCATCAGGTAGTCCGAGTCGGAGACCAACTGGTAGATGCCGCCGCCGCCGCCGCTTATCATCACTGGGGACAGGTCCAGCTGCAGACCTGCCACCTCAATGCAGGGGTAACAATGCTGTCACCCAAGTCCTACACTGTCGTAGGGATTCCAGGAGGTTTTCAGGCCTCCCTTTACTCCCTCTTGTCAGGTAGCCTAGGCAGGAGGAGGGCTTCCTGCAGTGGCACTACCAAGCAGAAGCTTTTCGCAACACTCATCCACCCCCCTCCTGATTCGGTAATGGCAGTTTTAGGCGGATTGTTGGCAGTTTCCTGGCTCTCGGCTGACCAAATCAGGACCACATGGCACGGCACACAACCCCAGCAAGACCTCCAGGAGGACCCTCTGTTTCGGCAAAGGTCAAGGCAGGCCTCCCTGGGTATTTGTCGCTCGTAACCGGCACCATCTAAGCTTTTACACCCCGGTAGCGGCCGGCTGCGACTTGCCCAGAGCACCCTCCCCTTTCTCCGCTTCACGGGTTCCTGCGCGCATTGATCCTTTTCTGGTCTCCATTAACGTTTTTAGGCCCCGGAGCCAGCAGGACACATCCACGCACAGGGTTGTCCAGTTCACGGGCTTCCACAGTGCACTCGTGCAGCATACTCAAGTCCCCCAGGTCTGTCTGTCCCAGGGGAGCAAGCCCCCCAGGGGTTTTCGTCTCCAAGGGTCCCTCGACAGCCCACAAGAGCGCCCGTCTTGTAGTAATTTTGCAGCTGTTTTTTTTCCAAATGCCCGGTTTTCGGTGGTGAGTTGGAGACTGAAATGGTTAGAGTTTTATGGTCATTTTGGAGGTGAATGGTGTCTGAAATGTTGTGGTTCTGAAACTATAATTTTGATTAATTTTCTGCTGGGCATCGTGGTAGTGAGTGGTGACTGAAATGTTATGGTTCTGAGACAGTAATTGGATTAGTTTACTGCTGGGCATCGTGGTGGTGAGTGGTGACTGAAATGTTATGGTTCTGAGACAGAAATTGGATTAGTTTACTGCTGGGGATCGTGGTGGTGAGTGGTGACTGAAATGACGCGATACTTCTTTTTTTTTTCTTTCTTGGTTCTCCTCCCTTTTTTCTCCTTTTTTTTCACTTCTTGTTTTTTTTATTAACAGCTGAAATCTGCATCTGCTCCTTTTCTATGTGTGATTTTAGTTTTCTTGTCTTTGTTGGGTCTGTGACTGTTTTTTTATGCTGTTTCTCTATTTTATTTTTTACTGTAATTTTGGTCGCTTTGCCTTCTGTGTCACGTCTATGTCATAGTTTCCTAACAGTCCGTTATTCTGTTTAGTATTTTCTCTATTTTGGTTGCATCATGTAGTTCATCTGTTGGTGTCAGTATGGTCGTTCCCATGGCAGCTCTTAGTACTTTGTTCTGTAGTCTTAGCAGTGAGTCTATGTGGTATTGCGCCGCATATACCCAAACCTCGCATCCGTACAACATGGCTGATCTTATACTGGATTTGTAAATGGTTGTCTTTGTTCAGCTGGTCAGGTTTTTGTTTTTAAGTAAGGCATATAGTTGTATGAGTTTGGCTATTGCACATTGTCTGATTTTCTTTGTGTGGTCTTGCCATGTAAGTTTATGGTCTATTGTAAGTCCCAGGTAGCGTGTTGTGTCCTTGTAGGGTATTTCGTCCCCGAATAAGGTCAAGTTTTTGTGTGGTCTAATTGTTCGTTTTTTTTGTAACTATTAGTGAGCGATTTCCCTGCACTTACTTTTATTCTCCATTTTGTCAGTCAGGTCTGTAGTTTGTCTAAGTGTTGTTGTAGCGCCGTTGTCGTATATCTCCAGTTTTTTCCAGTCGTGTATATGAGTGTGTCGTCTGCAAACATCAGTGTCGTTATGCCTTCTGTCATGGGTATGTCAGCTGTGTACGTGCAGTATAGTAGTGGAGACCTTGTGGTACGCCAGCAGTTATTTGTCTCTCGTCTGATTCTGTCCTGTCGAGTGTTACTTTAAGTTTTCTCTCGGTCAGGTAGCTGTGTAGAAGTTTTATGTAGCAGTCGCTGTACCCTTGTGTTGTCATTTTGTGTAGAAGTCCAGTGTGCCATACTCTGTCGAATGCTTTGTTTACATCTAAGAAAGTTGTCAATATGTAAGCTCCGTCTTTGTAACTTTCTCTCGCTTTTCGTCCTTTTTGGAATGTAAGAGTTACTTCCTCTGTCAGTGTAGTTAGTGGGCGTATTGTAGAGTGATATTCTCGGAATCCATATTGTGTGTCAGGTAGTATATTGTTTGTTTGTTTCTGTTTCTGTCTGTAGTCTAGTTTTGAGTATCTTTTCAAATAGTTTACTGGTTGTGTTTAGCAGACTAATTGGTCTTCTGTTTGATGGAATCAGTGAGTTCTTGTCTGGTTTCGGTATTGTTATTACTAGTGCAGTCTTCCAGTTTGTGGGAAAGTATTGTAAAGTTAGCATGGCATTGAATATAGCAGTTAGGAAAGTTATTGCTTTGTCTGGTAGGTGCTGTAGTGTCTCATTTGTGATTTTGTCTGGTCCTGGAGCCTTGTTTTTTGGAAGTGATTTTATGTTCTGGAGAATTTCTGCATTATTTGTTAGGTCTGGTTGTGCTTGGTTAGGTTGTTGTAAGAAATGTTGAAATTGTTCTGTTATGTCTCTGGTGAATTGTTCATCTTGTGGGTCTTTGTTTGGTGTAAACTGTCACTGTAGTGTTTCAGCTCTGGCTTCTGTCTTTCCTTTCGGGTCATATATTGGTCCGTTTGGGAATGATGGTGGCTGGTGTACTGTCGTTCTTTGTTTTCCTTTGTAGCTGTCTTGTAATTTTCCACATTTTGTTTGTGTTTTCTGAAGTATCTGTAATGTATGTGTACCAAGATTGTCTACGTATTTTATTTCGTTTTTGTCTCATTTGTGCTTTTTTCTTGTTGTAATCAGCTCTGTTGGCCGATGTGCGGGCTCTTTGGTATTTGTGTTGCGCTTCTCTTTTCTCCGCTATTAGAAAGTCTACTTCTGAAATGTGCTTGAAGTCTTGAAATAGTGGTCTTGGTCGTATTTAGGTTGTTTGTCTTAGTATGTATTTTATTGTGTCATTTAGTATCTTGACTCTATTGTCTATGTCTGTCTTAGTTTGTATTGGTAGTGGGTCAGGTGGTGTTTCTGTTAGTTTTGTCTTGAATGCCTCCCAGTCATGTACTGGAAGACCTGTCTTTTTTGGTAGTCTGTAGTCGGTCAGTTGTAGTTGTATTTCTGTTAGTACTGGTAGGTGGTCTGAGTCCAGTTTGTTGAGTACTGTTAGCATTATTGCATGTGGTAAGTTGTGTAGTACAATGTCTAGTACATATGGTTGTATGTTGACTTGGGATGGGCAGTAAGTATGCTCAGTGGGTGCTATTATAAAGCAGTCGTGTCGTTCCATGTGGTCTTTGAGTCTGCGACCGTAAGTATTTGTCAATCTGCTGTTACAGTCAGTGTGTTTACTATTTAAATCTCCTGCTACTACTAAGTGAGTGTTGTGTGTAGTTAGTCTGTCTAGGTCCTCATCGGTTAGAGGGTTTCCTGGTGATCTATATCCTGCTATGCATGTAATACTTGTTCCTGCTGTCTGCACTGTAACTGCTGTTGCATCCATATGTTCTATTTCTGGGAGTGTGATTTGGTGGTGCTGAATTGTGCTATTTATAAGTATGGCTGTACCTCCTTTCAGTCGTTGTGTTTGATCATTTCTATATATGTTGTAGTTGTATACGTTTAGTAGGGGTGTGCGAATATTCGAAAGTTCAAATATTTTTCAAATAGTAAATCTGAACTATTCGTATTCGAAAAACGAATACCAATTACCCAAATTTCGAAGTATTCAAAGAGTTTCGAATAGTGAATTTTAAACAATTTCTTAATATAATCTGAGCAGGTAACAATGCTATTTCTACTTACAAGCATAACGAAATTAACCGGTTTTCCAGTTTTGCGGATGTTTAAAGGTTATAATAAATACACGGGAAAGAACTGATATCTATATATATAAAAATTAAAGGTGACTGATTGACTGACTGACTGACTGACTGACATATCAAACTGCAGCCCAAACCACTGGACCTAGAATCGTGAAATTTTTTGTGGGGGTTCCCTTCAGGTCGTAGGCGAGCACTAAGAAGGGATTTTTCGAAATTCGACATCTAAGGGGGTGAAAAGGGGTGAAATGTGTTTCCGAAGAAACGTCGATAGAGCTCGAACCCGACGGC
>PNEQ01048822.1:0-25081 GCA_003012365.1 Medauroidea extradentata | reverse complement strand
AGAGCAGGAGGAGTGGGAATTGCATCAGGAGGAAGGAAGAGGAAAGGGGGGAAAGGCACATCACCCTGAATTAGCGTTCATGACTACCCAAGTAGGCGGCGCGAAATTCAAGCAGAGCGGAGACACAGACGAAACAAAATTTTAAGTTCATATCTAAAGAACAATTTAAGGAGGACGAGCTGAGAGTCAGCTCAATATTTGTATTTATCATCAGTTTGTTCCTTGTTTTATTTGACCCGATTCCATTTATGGAATTTCATATCGTGTATGCATCATGTTGACTAAAGCATACTCTGCTTATTTATGTTATTCTATTATCTTTAGTTTTCTTTGGCAGTCATTTATTTCGCAATGGAGTACGTCCAAGCAACTAAATCCATTTATGAACTCTCATCGCACAGTTCCTTCAAATATCATTTTCGAAATGTTGAAACTTTATTCAAAGTCAAGCTGGTATTTAATTATTAGTCCTGCTTATATATTATAGTTAACGTACGTGAATTGCAATGTATTTATACATTGTAAATAGTTTAAAACATATTAATTTTATTTTTAGACTATTCACTTGATGTTTGTATTTTGTATTAGTACTTTGGAAACGTAAAGTCAAATGTTAAAGTTTTTAACTGTGGAATTACCATAAATACAACAGAATTGAGAATACTCACCAATTTACATATTTTTCTAACTACAGATTCTTTGACTCCCCCCTCTTCTCTCTCTCGCTCTCTCTCTCTCTCTATACATATATATATATAAACTTACACTGTTAAAATTTTCGTAAATTCACGGAAATATTTACAGAAAAGTACTGTAATTTTACGGAAGTGTCTTCCGTAATTTTTTTGTTTACGGAAATTTGTCCGTATTGCCAGTTTACGGTTGTTTGACCGTAACTTTCCATAAATTCATGGAAATATGTTTCTACAATTTTAAAGCATATTTTACTGTGTTTCTTTAAAAAAAAGTGGTAATAATTACTATGAATCCTGGAGTTAATGTGCATGCACAATTGTGCTAAACGAAAAGAAGTTAAGTGCTGTTTCCTGGTTGTCCACACTTTGCCTCGAAGAGAAGAGCAATACCAACAAGGACTCGTATCGCGCATGGACAAAGGACCGAACAGTCCAGTAAGTGACTGATGTTCCGAGTAGTGACCACGTGGGCGTTGTGGCCCAACTGGGAGCAAACCTGGCATAAGGTGCATTTGAATAGCATTAGTCTCCCCTCCCCTGGGTGCTGCTATTGGCCTACAGGGCCATTATGGGCGCGTGTCCTTGGCTTGTTGGGGTCCTTCGGTACGAGTAGCACCTAAGTGCCATGAGGTCTTAAGCTCTGCACTAGGAGGGGTGGGCTGGGGAGTGAGGAGGGAAGTGAGGGGAATGGACCCTTTTGGCACAAGTTATGCCTAAACACCATGAAGGGGAAGTGGATGTCTGCCTCCCTCTCCTGCACCCTATGCTTGTACTAGTCTATCTCTACCCTTATAGCACACCCCCTCCCTGTCATAGCCCCCCTCTCCATATGATATACCAATGTACTGTCTTAAAGCATAGACCTGTATCCTATCCTGCCCCCTCCCTTTCCTTATGACATACCCTTCTAGCCTACCTCACTCAATGGCCACACACATCTTATATTATATTCTCATCGGTTCACCACAGCTGGAAAAAATCGTACCTGTCCTCTGTGTTTCCCGCTAGCGGGTATGTACCTTTAAAGTTATTTATTTCTATAGAATTAAATCTTTTTCTCATAATGTAACCAATGAAATTTTCTAAAATCAGGATGTCAAACACAAAAGTTGTCTCTTAAAAAGTTGATATCTCACCACTGCATGGAACTCACTTACTCATAAATTGTCAATGTGTACAATGGTTAGAGCTTCTGCCTGGTAATCATAAGGTTATGGGTTCGTATCCCAGCAAATTTGGAAAATGTTTCAGGTTACTAGATAGTGCATCAGAATCTCGAGATAACATTGTAAATAAGAATATGTTGTATTCCTGGAAAATGGAGTGCTAGTAGGTTAAGGAAATTTGATTTTTTGCAGAAAATGGATTGTCCATAATTTTACGGAGGGTTCCGTCATCAAGAAAAACTGAGTGTCCGTTACTTTACGAAGATTTCTGGGTAATTTTTTGCCAGTACTTTTCCATAATTTCACGGAAATTTTTTCTTACAGTGTACTTTTACACCGTCCGTGTCACAAAGCTTGCATTATAAATCCATCGCAACAATATTATTGCAACACCTTTTAGTTCGGTTACACGTCTTGCAAAGAAGTCGCTGTACATGCATATTATTTCAGGTGTTAGAAAAAAATTCATTAATTTTACATACGAATTTCTCGAAATTTACTAATTATAGCAATTATTTAAAAGATGACCTTTCATTAATCGTCGGCGTCTGTTTATATCTGAAGTAGAAACATTAATTACAGTTATGTGTTCCACAGTTAGAAGCAGAATAAAAGTGTGCCCTATGTGAAAAATGATGGGTCAATTATGAAACTAAATCATTAAGAATGAAGCAAAGTCATTTATAAGTCACTGCACAAAGTTTCGGTATTGGATATTAAATAGTTTTTAAAATTTTAATTAAAATGTAGTTTGAAAGTCTCTTTTCAGGGTAGCGCTACCCCACAAGTGTCACTTTACTGTACGGGACTCAGGTCTGGGACCCTGGCCGTGAGGGAACGTGGGGTTGTATGGAAGCAGGTTTTGTCGGAATGAGGGATGTTGTCGGCAAGAAATGTTCCCAGCTAGATCTTCTAATGCATTACCAGTAACAGACCTCGCCCTGACATCTAGGCCTGCTTATAAACAACACGACCTTCCCAAGCCAGGGTCCCAGAGCTGAGTCCCACACTATAGCGACACGTTGAAAACATATTTTCGACATGTTTATTTGCGAGCTTTTACCACACGAAATTAACACACTCCGCCCTGACTCAACGTGTATATCATAGTCGTAGAATCAACCCGATGTAAGAATCTTCGTACATCCTTGGATATACTGAGATAAAATAACACCCTCCATTTAAATAGACTTATTTGTTTTATAGTTGTGTTGTATAGAACCGCTTGTGATATTAAATAAACCATGGTAAGGCCTATTCTCAAGTAACATGTACATGTGGCTACACGAGATATCACAGCTATCAAACAAATGCACTAACAATAGCGATGCTCGATAAATAATATCATTTTGAGTTTAATAATGATTGAAGTGGTACTGTTGCCACTGCAGTTAAACTATAACTAACCACAGTGTTACTGCAAAATGGTCCTAACTATTTGAACAATGATGCTAATCCACAATAAGATAATATACAAAAAGGTTTTTCTCCAAACTAACTTTTACCATGAAGCGCGCGTGCGTGCACAAACACACACACTATATACATATATATACATATAGCACTAATATAAAATTATTACAATTAATAGCCAAGTATTACTGTGTTGCAACAATAACTTACAGCATATTTTTAAATATTTCAAAAATGTATTGTAAAAAGGAGAAGGTCTATGACAACATTAATTAGAAAATAAAACCATTAAAAAATTAATATAATTACTTCTAGCCAGTTTGTATTGATTATCACATAACAACAAGCTTAAGCATATAAGCATGGCGTTTAATAAAGTTTGAAAAAGTATTATGACTTCAAGATTATGTTTTACTATGTAATTTGTAGTATATAATACAAACTATTTTAGAATTCACGTAACAAGATGGACGTGTGTACAGAGATATCGGTAGAATTATTCATCTTACCAATAACTCAGTGAGGTGTAAGAGTAATGAAAGAGTCACTTAAGCCGGTATTCCTAAACAAAAAGTTAGGGTCTACATAAGCACTACCATCTCAGGCGCCAGAAAAGCAACGGCAGAGACCTTACTCGCTGAGCGTATTCCTAGACGTGTTTGCGCCGTGTCCCAAGATGGTGTCAGGTAAGTCACGACTTATTATTCGCCGCTGTGCGCCAGACTAGAAACAAATGAAGGCATGATGAGCGCTGACGATTTACCATGGCTATAACAAGAACACGTTAAAATGTGTACTTTTGAAACGTATTATTTAGCATTTGAATTTGTTTACAAAATAATTACAGTAACAAAGAAATAAAAATCACGGATTATAACGGTCACAATTAAAATATTCAATAACTCTTTCTAGTTAAAACCTAGAACAGGTACAGTAGCCACGCGATCGCAGTGTTTCCATTCATATTTTTCTGCTGATTATGACCTGAAATGTTGTATTAGCATATTATTCGGACACGTGGAATTACATTCAAAACATAATTCGCAATCACTGTTAAAATATAATATATTATTATGCCGCAACTAGATACTAAAAACTAAGTTATTGTCACGGTAACAGTGGCACACAAATTAGGTCTCTCATCGCCTCTATACACAACGCACTAAACCGACAAGTTTTTTCTTTTGTCATAGGCTATTACTTGATCATACTTCAAGCAATGGCTCTATCATTTCATTGAACACATCTCTGTAGCAAAGTGAAATTCATGCTTCAGTCGTAAACTTCGTTTGTATCCAGTTATTTCATTTTGAAACAGTCTCTAACCTGGGTGTCGACGATACGTAAAGCTCACTTAACCTTTTGTTTTTCTAATATATGAAATAAAAAGGTGTTTTTGACAAGTTTCGAAGGCTCAGACTAACACTGCTACAGCGCGCGAGTTGTTAAAAAATATGTTGCCTGTCAATATCTGAAATGTGCTTGTATTTTACAATATGTTGATAATAAATATACCGCAGATGTTTATTAGTTTCTAAAGAAACATGTTTTTTTGTGATGCAAAATGTTAAGTAAATATTATTTTTTTGCATGATTAGGGCAATGTGGACGAATTAGAATGCCTATATTAATAATCTTTACACTGCATTATTGTTATTTTACATGCATCAAAATGAAAAGCAAAGATGCATTAGTACATTTTAATTGAGTATAACTTGTTATTATGAGCGTTAAAAATTATCCCGGAAAATTAATTGTTTAATTGTTTCGTTTTAATATCTAAAAAACACAAAATAAGATATGTGCATCTGAACGTGACGACAAATTTTATTGTTCTAGGTAGAATATTTGTTATATTAAGGTTAGCACAAAAAAAAGTAAAAAATTTCTCACAGAACGTAAATCATTAAAAAAAAAGATTTATATATGAATGGTGTGTTATTTACAGCGAAAACCAATTACTATTTACCAATAGTTAATTATAACATCGTAACTGTCGAATATCATGTAATTTGAATGTGTAAAAACGATATTTCCTAAAATTAAAATAATCGTACTACTAATAATATTCTGTGTAATATAAAAAAAGTTAAAAAGAAACTTTGGACCAGCCGGGATTCGAACGCGATAAATTTTCTTACTGACCACACACCTTGCCACCTGGGACAACTACGCTGATATAGTGCTCAACAAACTGAGGCACGGGGGTTGGCATTCAATTACTTTCGCAACGATATACAAAAAAATATACGTATATTGCAATGCTTTTAAAACCACAAATCTGTTTATTTTGGATTATTTGGGCTTTTAAAATGCTAGTGAGTTATTATTTAGTATTCCTGCTGCCACAAAGTTTCATTTTCTGTATGATTCGAATGTTTTACTTTTCTCTTTTATTATTAAAAACTTTATTTGTCCAACAAGCGGTAAAATACGTTGTAACGTGCATAGCCGTCTGTAGGGATAAGCGTACTGCGCATGCGTAGTTATATTAGGACAAGGAAAAGTCACAGATTAGTTGTGAACAAGCAATGTCCTGAACCTAAACCCTTATACAAACGTTTAGGAACAACGGACTTAGTATTCGGAATAACCTGTGTTTGATTCGCGGCATCAGTCTTCCTCATTCAGGTTTTCCAGTGTTCTCTGTAATCCTCTTGTAGGTGAATACTGAGGTGGTTAGCTGAATAGGCTCTTGCCATCTCCTTTCTCCTTTCCTCAGCGCACGTCAAATGGTCTGGGTACATAGAACACTACTTACATTTATAAATAAATCACATTTTTGTAAATAAACGCCTGTTTGTTAATTGGTTCTGATAGTCAATAGGACATTATATTTTTTAAAGTCGCTGTACAGACAACGTATTCAGACAAGAACTCAAAATGGAAGCAGAGAGGTGCAGTTGGTATTCGTGGTTGGTGTTATCGATGTACGAACATATGGTAGACTCGACTATAATCACGACTAGAGCAGACATGTCTATGGCTCGTATTCCAGGCGGGTCGGTCCCCGGATTTTCGCACGTGAGAATCGTGCCGGACGATGCCGCTGGTCTGCAGGGTTTCTCGAGGGTCTCCAACCTGCCCGCCTTCTCATTCCGGCGCTGTTCCATACTCACCTAATGCCACCCCTCAGCAGCGCTATAGACTTCGATGTTGAGCGCTGACTAAAATATCTCACTCACTGTATGGCTCGCAGATTGTACCGTGGCTACTAGGATACAAGTGTGTCGCCATGTTTGAAGGGCGTACTTGAGCGAGTGCCTGCCCGCGGCGCTCATCTGCGTGAAGAGCGACATGAAAGAGACGACAAACATCTCCACCATTGTGCAGCGACTTATCACGTCTTGTACTGCCGGTGTTACAGTCAAACACGTTGCCCTTCTCAGATAGGCAACCTGCAGCACCTAGGCAGTCAGCGGTCATGCAGCTTGGAAGGCGTTCATCTATCTCCCTGAACACAATGGTTAAGGCGCCCGCCTGCTTGCCATGTAACCACCGTTGCAGCGTGCTAGCAGAACGCTTTTATCTAAGGAACTACTAAACGTATTTCTAAAGTATGCATTTACGAAAAGAGTAAACATTTCAAACGACACCGGAATAGTAGTTTCAAATCATCATGATAATTAGATAGAACGTTTCAGAGCCCCTCAAAATAACTATAAACGGCTTTTTCAATCTATTATATCCAAACAACTACTGAAGGGATTCGTGTGAAACTACAATAGAGAGATGTATTGGACTTAACTTAAATTTTCCAGCAATAAAAAGATGGAGTCATCACTTAAGTGTCAGTCAGGCGAGTATTCTACGATACCAATGCACGTTGTTGCAGTGTCTTGCTGTAGAGGTGATACCGAGCCAGATGCGCCGGTTAACATCGCCCTTGACGCCGTGCCTCCCTCACACAAACACACGGCCACCAGGCGGGCGTCTTAACAAGTGATAAAAATTACGTACGTTTACAACTACCAATCAAATGCGGAACAAGCACATGATGGCCAACATAACGAAGTACAATAATTAAAAATATAAACACATTGCAACTGTCATACAGTGAAAACAAATCTAAAGAAACATTTAGTATTTGAAACAAGGAAACTGGCAGTGATTTTCTTTAACGTACTTGCTACGAATAAAATACATAATATGTTGCATTCAATAAAAATATGTTTAAGGAAAGTATGTAGGTAGTTATATTGAAGTAAAAATGAATCTGTAACTAAAGCAAAGGTTACTCTCGTTTGTAATGTTACTATACGAAAATTGAAAACTTCATACGCATTTGTGTGTGTAATATATATATATATATATATATATATATATATATATATATATATATATATATATATATATATATAACAATGCATGATGTTCACTGCAAATAATGACATTATTTTCCACTGCTTCTCATGATAGGTATGTAAAACATTTATTTACACACACAAAGCATGTAAAAAGAGAGAGATATTTTGTACATAAAATAAAGAGACTTGATGAATACAAAGAGATTTTCTGCATGTTGAGAGACTTGTTAAATATAGAGACCTTTTGTATGTAGAGAGTCTCGTGATATAAATAAATAAATATATATAAAGAGAGATGTGTACAGAGAGACTTTTTTCTGTGTAGATGTACTTGTTATGTACAGAGAAACATTTTGTATATAGAGAGACGTGATATATACAGAGAGACCATTTATGTATGTATAGTTATGTTATACAGAGAGATACTTTTTTTGTATTGAGAGACCTGTATACAGTGTGACGTTTTTTAATATAGAAACAATTTTTATACATATGTAGAGAATTTTTAATATACACATACACAATTAGAGATACACAAATACGTAAATATAAACAAATAAAAACGTTGATAGAGAATGCTTATATTTCAGACCTATATCATATAGCTAACATAACCGTGAAATAAAATTAGGGGTCGCACGTTACTTTTGACGCCAAAGTACCACACATGTTTAGCATTTCCACCCCTCATACAGACTGAAGCACGCCCCTAATTAGCATATCTGGCCTCTTACTAGCCGCCCAACTCCGCTCCCTTATTACGCCTTATTACTGGGAAGTGATTGTCTGTTGAGGTACTCACGTTGTTTAAGGTATTGAAGAAGTAAGCATAGTTTTGATTGCTTGAAAGAGCTTTGCAGGGGTATTAGGACAGTTGTGGAGAGAGGAGAAGGGGCAGGGAAGCTGTTATTGGCTGAGGAGTAGTGCTGGGACAACTTGGTACATTACTCACTTGAGCAATATTCGTGCTACCGCCACCATACCAACACATCCCCTCCCACTTATCCGGAAATGCTCACAAACATTTATCCTATTGTTTCAATAAGGCTCTAAGTGCACCAATAGTTAACTAACAATATTTCCAAGTAAAAGTGAGATTGATGTAAAACAACTACACCATCGCGATGAGAAATGTATTCTCAGGTATTACGCAATATAGAAGGTTGCAGAAGTTCGCGGCCATTGTGAAGCTTGTCTTGTCTTCCGAGCTGGAACCGTGTCTTACTGATATCTCGTGCAGTCGTACCTTGCAGCAGGAATATCCAGGGTGTCCCAGACACATAGAAGACTGAAGGAAACTCTTATGTATAGTACCCTGAGGTCAACTTCCCTAAGACTGGCTAGTCAGTTGTTCAATAGGAATTGAGAAGGCTCAGGATTGGTTTTCAATGGTAGACATGACCAGTAAAACTTTCTGCTGGTCATTGGTAGGGAAAGGAAAGAGAGTTCTGTTCCAGCTGCCGTAGCGTGCACATGGTGCTCGCTGCCCACCAGTCTACCAGACCTTCTGCTACTACTGTCCCCTGTCTGTGTGCCTGATACGTAACCGTGCCAATGAAAGTACACAGTGCAAGGAGGGTAATTATTGCTTTAGGCCGGGTAGGCATTTAGCCAGTTTAGCCAGTTAATTTATTAATTAGGCAAGCTTGCAAGTGCTTGGCAACGCGGGATTTTGAAAGGTTTCCGTCTGCTGCTGTTTTCATAGGCCAGGCTCTTTTATTGTAGGATTAGTGCTAGTTTAGGGTATAATACTCGTATTAGCCTTGTATACAACTAGTATCTCCAGCCCCTCGGGGGCCCCACCCAGAGCCATGGCAGGCTCACTAGATCCCCCCAATGAGGCGAAAAAAACGCCGCAAGGAGCCGGCCAACTCTTATGATACGAGGACGTATCATTTTGGTAACTTTGGAGGCAATGTTATGACTTGAGCCTCGCCTGGAGGACGGGCTAGCGACGACGGCAGTGCAATCAGGTTAGTGGTTGCACAAGACAAGGGCCTCAGCAATTCTCCCCACCTACATTGAAGTGTGGTAATATAATGTAATGTATCGGGGGAATCGCGGTCTGTCTCCTTCAAGCCTTCCAGCCGTCACCACCTCGCCAGGATGGTCCTGGGTCGAGACCCACGACGTGCCACCGTCCGTCGATAGCCGATACAATCATCATCAGCCTCCGGCATCATGCTAGCGGTCACCCATTATAGAGTAGAACAACATAAATATTTAAACAGCCGCTCCCCTCCTATCTAAATTATGTAGTACAACCATGTAGCATTTTGTAACTAACTTATGTAGAGTAAAGCCACCATAATTAAACTAACATAATTCATTTAACCGTAACCCTCACCCTTACCATAACCACATTACTAGTTTCAGTACAGAGTGCCCCCCTCTGGCTACAGCCACCCAACACTATAAATCATGTGTAAAACCTACTAAACAGTAAACAGTATGCTCTCTCTGTGGCCTACAGGTCAAAGTAGAAGAGTACCAACGCCCCCCAGGACCCCCCTCCAGTGATAAATTGTCAAGAGATTCCGGCACTCAAGCAAGGTGTGCCGTGCCCCGCCCCGCTTTAGGCTGTGTGCCAACAACCAGGCAACAACAGCCTGCAACATGGAGGATCGAGATGATCGCTCCAAGCGAATCTGCGCAGGATGTGGCGGCAGCCATGCAGCAAACTACCGCGGCTATCAGGCTTATAAAACCGAGAAGTGGCGTTTCCTCCCGCAAGAGGAGAGTAGGAAACGCCAACAGCAAAGCAAGATGGACTTGCAACCCCCCAAACAGTTCTCCCGCCCTACCTCCACAGCTTGGCAACAACCACCTCCAAACCCAGAGGGATGGGTCCCGGTTCAGAGACAAAACCGCTGCACCCCACAACAAAATTTTGTGCCGAGATATGTGCCAGTACCTACTGGCAACAGGTACAGCGCCCTCAACATGCAGGGCTTCTCTGAAGAGGTAGACATGGCCCCAATTGCGGCCATGTCTGCCCAATCCCTCTCTGCCGCGATGCAAGCCTCCTCTGTATGAAACCTCCCCCTAGTAGGCGTATGGGGCTCAGCCCGACGCACTTAGTCCCGCTCCTTCCCCGGGCCTCACACATAACTTAGTATTTAGGGTATGTTAGGAAAAAAAAACAAACCGCCAGTATGGACACAACACCCGCAGAAAGCACATCTGTTCCACCCTCTTCCTTCTCCTTCGACATACTGAAGGAGAAAATAAGTCAGAGCCCCGCAGCACAAAAAGACCCATTTCTGGGTGAATCTTGTACCCAGCTGTGTACCATACTGGCCATCTGGTTCGACCCCACAAGCCCCATTGAAGATAAGTGCAGAGCCACATTAGGTTTTACCTAATCAGTGAGGAGCATGGGCCAACCCAGTACCTCCCCCTAAAAAGGACCACAGACCCCCCTCTATTGCCAAAATCTTGTTCTGGAATGCAGCATGCATCCGGAACAAGAAGCAAGAGCTGATAGATTACTTGACTCGCCACCAGGTACAAATCGCGGCAATTAATGAAACACATTTACGCCCACAACACCGTTTCTCTGTCCCAGGTTACTCTTGCTTTAGGAGGAACAGAGAAAATAACGCATGAGGTGGTGTTTTAATTTTAATTAAAAACACAATAAACTGCAGCAAAACAGCCTCAATTAAACAGACTAGAAGCCGTGGGTATTAACTTAAAGCTCGGTGGCCAGCAAATATCTCTCTATTCAATTTATTTCCCACCTGGCCGCACACTTACGTGCGCGGATTTAAATGAATTAACGAACATAGCCCCCATTCTATTGGCTGTTGGCGACCTGAATGCAAAACACCCCACCTAGAGCTGCAGGGCGCGAACATTTAATCACCAAACTAGGCACAATTACTTAATTCATGCGCCCGATGAACCTACATTTGAACCAACACAGGCAAACAATCAGCCTGATATTTTAGATTTTGCAATATGTAAAGGCCTTAATATGACCTTTACATTAGGAGTAAAACACGAATTGGCCTCGGACCATTACCCTGTCCACTTAAATTTTCACCAGTTGGAAACAGACGAAAGGCCGATTCGAAAAATTAAAGATCATAAACACGCGAATTGGGAAGCATTTAAAGAGTACCTGGACGAGGAAATTAATCTGCCAGATCCTGTTAGCACCCCCGGAGAATTAGACTCTACGATTAATCACATCACAGAGCTAATTCAGGCAGGAATTAGCCAATTTGTCCCCGAGAAAGCCCCGAAAGCCCACAGTGATTCGCTGCCTGCAAATATAAGGCAGCTAATCACACAGAAAAATCCCTTGCGCAGGCGCTACTCGCGAGGTAGAACAGGCCAACTCAGAACACAAATAAATGCACTTAGAGAGCAAATTAACTTAGAAATTACACACTGGCAAACAGACCAGTGGAATAATAA
Organism: Medauroidea extradentata; assembly: GCA_003012365.1. Classification (NCBI taxonomy): domain Eukaryota; kingdom Metazoa; phylum Arthropoda; class Insecta; order Phasmatodea; family Phasmatidae; genus Medauroidea; species Medauroidea extradentata. The sequence continues at coordinate 13,075 of PNEQ01048822.1, read as the reverse complement.
ATTATCCCGCCTCACCACTAAAGATAATAGACTTTGGCACTTAACAAAGGCGCTTACAAATAAGCGCAATCCAATCTCGCCTCTTCAAGGCACTGCAGGTACTGCCTACACGCCCCAGCAAAAAGCAAAGGCAGTAGCAAATAATTTAGAAACGGTTTTTATACCGAATATCCAACCCGGCGACCCAGTTCATGTGGTTCGCATATATAGGGACCTCCGAGTGCGACTTCACCAGCCTTCAGCTGATGAACCAGAATATACGCATGCAGACGAGGTAAAACGTATAATTAAACGTATGAAGCCCCGCAAAGCACCTGGGTTCGATACCCTACAAGCTATAGTACTCAAGCAGCTGCCAGAATCTACACTAGAGGCTCTGGCTATGTGTATAAATGCAAGTATGACACTTGCGCACTTCCCCACGCCCTGGAAACGTGCCAATGTAATTGTTTTTCCAAAGCCTGGCAAGGATCAGACTTTGCCACAAAATTACCGTCCCATAAGCTTATTAAGTACGCTCTCAAAGGTGCATGAATGTGTTCTGCTGCGCTGCCTCGACACTCGAAACGCGAATATTTTTCCTAATGAACAATTTGGCTTTAGAAAAAAGCACTCTACTGTTCATCAGTTAGACTAACTGAACACATAACCACGACTTTTAACTGGCGACAATATTCAGTAGCAGTCTTTCTTGATGTAGAGAAAGCATTTGACAGGGCATTTCAGGAAGGACTACTCTATAAAATGTATGAGAAACATTTCCCCGACTGTTACATTAAACTCATTGCCTCCTACTTAAACAGGCGCTCTTTTGCCGTAACTATTGACGGAGCGACCTCAGATTTTAAAGAAATTAGGGCAGGAGTACCTCTAGGCAGCATATTAGGCCCTGTGCTTTATAATTTATATACTAGAGATATTCCGCGGCCCCCTAATTGGAACATGAACCTAGGTGTATATGCCGACGATACAGTTATATACATGCGATCCAGAAGTGCCGAGATCGCAACTCGGCGAGCCCAGGAAATGCTCAATGAGCTAGAAAATTATTTCCGCCTGTGGATAGTTAAAATTAATGTAGGCAAATGCGAAGCTGTGGTCTACACACGCCGACACATTCCTGCCAATCTTTCCCGCCTCACTCTATTTAACGAGGAAATACCTGATAAAAACGAAGTTAAATATTTAGGCGTAATACTGGATAAAAGGCTGACATTGCGAAGTCATGTTGAGAGCATGGGACGGATCATTGTATTATAAATTAAAAGTCCGTTTTCCAGCTTAAGGCTGGAGTTGCGATTTGTCATTGGATAGAAGTGCCAACATGCGAGTATAGGCAAGGTTTCTCTTGCTCTCAACATGACTTCGCCGTTTCAGTGTCTTGCGCTAGAGGTGATACCGCGTCACAGGAGCTGGTCAACATCGCCCTTCGTGCCGTGCCTCACTCACACTAACACACGGCCAGTAGGCGGGCGTCTTAAGCTCTCTCGTTTCTCCACACGCTGTCCGAAAACCCGCCACTGGTCCCAGTGTTGGTAATCCGGTCAATGGGAAGAGAGCATTCAGAAACAGCCCCGCCTACCGAAGCTAACCCTGTAGTACACCACTGTCGCATTTATTTACTTCAATTTGCATATTGGGTTTCAAAACCTGGACAATTATTACTTGTTTACTTAACTTCTATTACTTATTTAAATTAACATATTACTCTAGCCAAAAGTCTAATTCATATTATATTTCATAGCCTCTAAGCCTTGTTCCTATAGGCTGCTGCACCCTCCTCCCCCAACTGGCCAGAGTGGTCCAGCGGAAGGGTGTGGGAAGAGTAATGGGCAGGACGGCGCCACTGCTCCTAGGCACCACCTGCTATCCTGGCCCGAGGGACTGATCCAGATTCTCACATATTTATCTTATTTAACCTCAATTCAATAAAAATCCTCGCAGCATATTTTACATTACAGATTCGGTATCGTGACGCGATACCGAATCGAATGAATGGTCACATGACCAGACAATTCCAATTTCGCAGATTACCCTAAATAAGTTTATATTTTACTTAATACCTTCCTATACCAATCCCTGCATGTTACAGGCTGGCGCTGTGCTAGGCCGGCAGAATCATAAACAGCTAATCAGAGGGCAGCTGCTTGCACAGATATTTCTGTGCTAAGCACGAGTCCTAAAACGGTAATATTTATGTCATTTAAATGTATTATTTTAGTCTTTTATTTATTTTAATTTAATGCTTGCTCATCAGGCTTGCCTGTGAGCTAGTTAAGTGTACTAATTTGTGTATTTTTAAGTATGTTTCAGGTATCTACTGGAGATACGGCAGGACGAGGCGCCTTTAAAACCTCGTCCTCCACCAGGGCATTGTGCTCACCCACAGTGCTCTGGTTAAAACCAGCGCCCTCCCAGATTAAAAGAAAAAAGGAAAATAAAGAAATTAAATACAGTTCCCGCCCCCCAGCCCCTCTCTTACTTCCCAACTCTACTAACAACCTGGACCTTCCTACTTTTCCAGTGCCCCATTTTTATTTTTAATGCATGTAACTGCTGAGTGGTTACACTCCTATTCTGTCGAGAGGGTTTTTACGGTACTATGCCGGTTTTTCCCTCTCTCTTCTTAGATTATGGCTTAGCTATAGGTACACTCAGGGAGGTAGACATGACCCCAATTGTGGCCATGTCTACCCAATCCCTCTCTGCCGCGATGCATGCCTCCTCTGCATGAAACTTCCCCCTAGTAGACGTATGGGGCTCAGCCCTGAGACGCACTTAGTCCCGCTCCTTCCCCGGGCCTCACACATAACATATTAGTTAGGGTAGGTTAGGAAAAAAATAATTTTGGTCATTGGAATTGACAGACATTGCCTAACTCTGGATTATTCCTGCGCCAGGTCTTTTCTTCCGATATATTGAAAAGTAGTCTCCAGGTTTTACTAAGCCGTCTCTATAAATATTAGCAGGATGTTACACATGTATATTGGGGAGTTAGTTTAAAGTCTATAGCAAGATTTGTACCGAACAGGCAAACAAACAAAAAGACAGACAAGTAAGAGATTTCAAAAAAACGTGGTAAAAAAGGGGTGACCATCACCTTATAGCTTGGGACTATTTAGTCTTCACGTGGTATACACAGTGTTTGGTCCAATGAAACAAACATGTGTTCTTTGCGTAAGTCGCCAGCGCCTACCTTGGTCATTGTAAAACGTGCACAAAGAAGTCAGGGGTAAAGTTCCATTGCCTTACATGTACGGCGGTCTCTCGTCTTTATTTTTAACTCATTTAATTTATGCGGATCTTTGGTTGACTATTGAAAGATGGGTTAAAATTACAGTTCTGGACACCAGAGAACTGTAATGAAAAGTTTGCAAGTCTTTGTACCCGGGTAGCACGTCGTTGCTGTCCTCTCGGGGTGGACCACTACTATCGCAGTATTGTCGGTACGGCTATTAATGATAACAGTCGCGTGCACGGAGACCTCGACAACTACTTAGAATATCAACGGCCTCGTCTTACAATGTCTCTACGATTACCAATCATAGATGCCTCGGCCCGGTGTACTTTCTGGCTTGGCGATGTCTTAATGGCGTCCCGACGCCCAAAACAATGTCGAGGATGATGATGGCACCTCGGCCCACAATACTCCGCGACTCGACGAAATCTTAATCTCAACTCGCGACTCGACGTCGTCTATCTCAACTACGGCGTCCCGACGCTCAGTTCGACGCCCGCCGACAGCAATCTGGTGCGCCGACTATCGTGGCTCGTCGACGATTGCCTCTCAACTATTCCCTCCGCTCCCTTGGCTTCTCCTTCGCGCCATAACCCCCCGTCACTTGACCAGCAAGTTCCGGTTTGATTTGGGCCAATCAGAAGCCAGCTTTCAACCGATGTCCTATTCCGGCCAGAACCGTATTTATTAAATAATTTCGTAAATTCTCTTTGCTATTTACGTCCAATAACATAAAACGGTTATTTTGGTGTTGACATTTATGATTTCTTAATTACTAAATATCTACAATATAGTGAGAAACTTACAAATCTATTGGCTGGATCCACTCCCCTCTTGTTTAGCAAGAAAGGTGGTTCGAATGGGGGTGGGGTGAGGCCCCAAGCACTCTCTGCACCTGCACCTGCTCCTCTCTCTCTCTCTCTCTCTCTCTCTCTCATTTTAACAAAGACGTGATATGTACAATTTCCTATTTTCCTATATAAAACTTGGTACAGTAATGGTACCTTAATGGAAACTATTTCAATGTGATCCTGATATAATGGCGAGGAGAACGAGAGGTCGCAAGAAATAGTTATTAATACAATATTGAATTATGCTTGTTGGTTGACATTGATGACTATTAAATATAATAAATCGTAGTGGTGACCACGTGGGCGTGTCACATATGTAAGCCATATTTCACACACATGGTGATAAACACACAACCATCAGCTGATGTAAGAGGGAATAAAACACATTTGCTATGTGACATGTAGCGCACGGCTTGCGTTATACTCGCTGAATTGTTTCAAACTTGATGCGTGCATACGCGACATCTTGAAAGCGTGTCCAACTTTAGTCTCACGAGTACAAGCTATGCCTATGCTGCACCCCTACACTTAGTCTTAAATGTGATCTTTGAAAGAGTTGTACAGTGGGAATGCACATAAAATTGTATAATTGGAATCGGGTGAAATACAAACAATTTCAGCCAAATAAAAAACACACAAAAAATCTATTTCGTATGTATCCTGTTGACTTGGCATAATCGGCTTATTTATGTCAGATTATTCTCAGTAGATTACTTTTGTCAGCTGCATTGCAATGGAGTGAGATCAAAAATCTACATCAAGCCTAGTCTTACAGTTGCGTTTGCATTTGTGTTTAATGTGATATTTTATCAGCGGCTAACAGCATGTTTACCAGCGCGTCAGTAACATAGTGCTTTCATGGCAAGCGTCTCCGTAAACATCTTTGTGTGCTTTTTATAACATTTTTGGCGCTGGCAGTTTGCACTAAGAGAAATTTTTATTTTCAGTAGAACGTATTAGGTAATACATTCATGTATACATACACAATGCATACATATATGCGTACATATATACATACATACTCGCGTACATGTATGCGTACATGTATACATGCATGCACACGTTCATACATGCATGCATACGTACATGCATACGTACATGCATACGTACATGCATACATTCATGCATACACGCATACGTACATGCATACGTACATGCATACATTCATGCATACACGCATACGTACATGCATACGTACATGCATACACGCATACGTACATGCATACGTACATGCATACATGTATACATGCATGCATACGTATCACAGTACGGCCAAAAAGTTGTAAACTATTATATGGTAGTAGCACTTTTTTTTGCATGTAGGTGGACTTTAATGTATGATTTACATCTTTAATAACACTAAGCAATGTTCAGTATATCGTAGTTTCGTTATTTTCTACTATTCTACTCATTTTCGATATCTTGCGAACATACGAATTAAACATTCAAATTTAAATGGCGGAATGTATGTCCCTTACATGTTTAGTTGTGTTGTAAGTTACAATACATATTCGTCTTAATTTTCCACGAGGACCCGAAAAATTTCAGTACTGTTACGGTGTATTTCAACGACGTACACCCCACCTAGGACCTTGACTATATGTTTAATTGGTCAGATTATTTTCTACATATTTTTTTGTGATCGCAGCATTAAAATATTCGCAAGGTCAGCGTTATACATCCTACATCTGGCAATACAGGGTATGAAGTGTCATTCAATTCGACTTGGAAGTTATGTGCCACAAGACGCTCAAAACATCAATCACAGTAATAAACAATATTAAAAACCGAATAAAAGATTAACAAAATATAACATACACAAAACCAATAACAAAAAATTACTGTTAGATATAAAATTACTTATTTAAGAAAAATGTGCAAGTTATTTATACAAAGAAAGCATATTGCTAAGATACATGTTTTTTTTCTCTCTTTCAAACTGACGATTTTGTACTTTTCTAAATTGTGATCATCCAAAACTTTAATGCTCGTACTTAAATGAATGAGCATAGTTTGTTTCACAAATGTCATAAATGGCGTGATTATATAAACAACACAGTTTAAAGATGAAATACTCTCTACGTGCGTGAGCTGTAACCTAGCAACAGTATATAAAAAAAAATACAAATGTACACAGAAATGGCTTGAGGCTTTATGTGTGTTTGAAAGTTGACAATATTACATTAGGTTACTCTTTAATATATGTTTTCTTTGATCAAACAATTTTAAGTACGTTATAGCATATATGTTGAAGTTAACCTTTCCTGTATAGTTTGTAGGCCTTCTTATGCATAAAGCCTATGGATAAAACATATTTCACGTTTTGTACAAAGCTCATTTAACTGTTGAAAGAAGTTTGCGTTAACAAATACGATTCTTTCCTCGTATTTATGCCTTTTAAACTATGCGCGAGATTTGACACATGCGCATTTATGCTCGAGACAGAGACCCATAGCATCCGAATTCCAACAAGAAGTAGTGGTTAATCTGTATGGCGTTAGTAAGTTGGACACCCCTGGGCAGCAGAACCATGTTTCAACTAGAACAGAACCCAAGCCACAGACTAGCAGCAGTGTAGAGAATATTGATGAACTATAGACTGGTAATTGGGAGCATTAAGCGAGACACATCCAGTCATGTGGCTAGTCGAGGTTTCCAGAAATTATAGACGAACGCATAAGACATGATAGCTCTTGGGCTCGGGTGTTCTTAGCCGTCTGTAGTTACAACTTAAGACATTATATATATATATATATATATAGTTTTAAATCTAACAAGTATTTTCATATCATTAAATATCCACAATCACTACTTTTCAGGATAACCTGAATGGTTTTAGGGATCTGTATGAGCATAGGAGAAACTGTTTTACACTTTTTCGGTTTTGAAAACGTGTTATATTAGAAATTCTTCTATTGAAATAGTTTTTGGTACGTGAATTGATTGATTTAAAACAGACGTTTTCATATGAAAGACGTATATTTCGATCAACATTAACACTGTTCAACACATCGTGGTTATATTCAACATAGTTCTCGATAAACTACGAATGACAAACACGAAATTGAAGGGCGGTTATGTCGCGTACGAGTTCAGTCGCAACGTGTAAGTTGTTGACATTTTCCACAAAGAGTCGGTCACCTCCCGATACAGTTCGGTGAGTTTCCTAACAGACTGAAATAACACACTTCAATATCTTAAGAGGCAGTTTTGCTTAGTTATTATAAAATGTGTTCAAAATATACATTTTAAGCTTTATTTAAACTGACACCTATTAGTTGTAAATAAGTTTCATGTTACTGTATATTCGTACTACCAAGCGGATATTTGTAGTGATATTTTGTTGCTGGCGGAAACGTATATTTGAGAGTATAGAGTCTTGATGGGAAGAATGGAGAAGTTGAAACAATCTGCGGTGGCAAGGACTTCTCTTCTACAGCGCAGTAGTCATCAAGATTGTACCAAACAAACAGCTTGTAGTGCGCCAATGGAGGTACGGAATTTTAAAGTAATTTCTCACAAACGGTCTCCTGAAATTAGTCAAGTGACATAAAATTGCAGCAGTGTGTAGTACATTATAAGCACACGACTCCTACATTGAGATGCACGAATTGTAGTAGGAACCAAGCTTCTGTTAATATAGTGAGATAGATCCAGTTTGGGTATTGGCACTGGTTCGACTGTTCCTACAACAAACTGTTCTCTAGATGTAACATTACGTTTTGTAGAAGAAAGATCTTTCATGCTCCCTCTAGAGAAATTTTTTTGTAGAAACAATTAAGCTAGTACTGACAACCGAATTGAGACGACACTGTCAAGATGGAATGGCACGTAGAAAATGTACAGTAAAAGAAGAAAAATATTTGTTTCGATGTTCCTGTAAATGTAAGAAAATAAAAACCCTAAAACGCATGCAGCTAATATGTGTAACATAAAATGAGCAAATTGATAGAAATAAACGATTGGCGATTACGGAATTATTGTACTGTTAGTGTGACTACATTTATTACAGGTGCATTTTGTGTAACTGGAGATTTTGTTTGTTAAAGTATTCGTTCCGTTAGTCTTATTCAAAAAGTTTGTTCTGTTTTGTTATATAACCCAACAGTAATTAGTAACACTTCGTATTTGAGTATATGTTATCTATTTATATAATTACACGTTGGTTTATAAAAGTGATGTTAGTTAATGTAACAAACCGGAAAACCGAAACTAAATATTAGTGAAGTGTAGCTTATCAATATTAAATTTGCACGTTTTGTGGTTTCACTACTACAACTAGAGAAAACGAATCGTTTCATTGCGCTAAGATAGAAAATTATGTGAAAATTAATGTTACATTGAGATGTTTTATGAAGCGGAATTATACACGTTTTTGTTGAAATAAAATTGTATTCACCCCCGTAACATTACAAATCCAAAGTTTTTTTCAGCAAACAGGCACATTACCGTAGCTTTGCAGACATTACAGAAAACACCGCACGCAAATATGATAATTACTGTGTATGATGTGCAGATTCCGTGTTTTTCAATGATGACATTTCCATTTGCGTTCAATCGAGTTAGCCACGTTGAAATAGTTTCTGCTAATATTAAGAATATTTCATTAATTGATAAACAGTTTAAATGACCTAGTTGTCACACACGCTCATATTTTACTAATCGAGACACATATTCGAATATCTGCCATCTTACGGGTGCGATTACCACAATTTTCATCACCATGTTTTTGTTTTCCATTTTTACCAGATATTTTTTCTTATTTTAGACATAAAATATGACTAAATTCGGCTCTTATGAAATGTTTTTATCTCTCATAGTTTTCGCGCAATAGCTAGTTAAAGTCTAAATTTGCACGTTTCCGTTTTAAGAACTACACTAAAACCAACTGACATACTAAACTGAAAAAAATTCACAGTGGATGAAGACTCACAGGCTACAATGTCACGTACACAAAAACAAAGATTTTTTTTTATTTAAATACAAATGCTAAAACTTAAAATAAAAATTTAAAAATTTCAATATTTTTTTTAAAATACAAAGTTATATTATTTCGTGGTTAAACATAGCTGAATTTGTAGCCTACAACACCGTTATTCACTGAGAATTTTTTCAGTTTGGTAAGTGAGTTTGTTTAAGTGTCGTCCTTAAAACGGAAAAATGCAAATTTTGTCTTTAACGAGCCACTATGCAAAAACTATTCGAGGTAAAAAATATTTATTGAAACAATGTTTAGTCACATTATACGTCTAAAACCAGAAAAAAAGTAACCGGTGCAAATATAAAAATACCGATATGGTGACGAAACTTGCGGTAGACCGCGCCCTCAAGAACTGACGGTGCTCACTTCGTACATTTATTTCGTATACGAGCTGAAGAAGCATACCGAGTTTCAAATAGGCCAGTTCGTATGCGAATGTGACCATTCGAAGTAGCTCGTATTTGAACGCCCGAGCAGTACTTACCAACAAAAGCCTCCAGCTATATTTTCTGTAAATTTTCGTATATACGTTTATATTTTCTTGTGATACAATTGGCATCTTTTTAGAATAATTTGTAATATTTGTTAATATTCTCCATACGAGTTTCGTGTACGTGGCAGACGTTAAATCTCACTTGGCGTTCGGAAATATCATTCTCCAACTACGTTATTACTTTTCAAGTACAACTAAATTTGATAATACTCACCTTGTAGCCTACATATCTTAAACGATATTACTAAATGTATTTTTCAATACTATGCCACAGTTCTTGACACCATAACTCTTATAATTTCAATTATTTTCTCATCTGAAAAATACTATTTTGATAGATATTATTATTTAAATACGCAGTCTCAGATATGTACCTGGCGCTACATTTGAAGGCCGTTCACAAGACAACAATTCATGACGTAATATTTGCACGATATAGTGATCGCTTTATACACGTTACTTGTGACTACATTCTACATTTGCAACATTTTTTTAACTCTCGTAGTTTTCTCATACTGACATGACAAAGACAACATTTGCTAGTTACTGGAACATGGTAATAACAAAAACTAAGTATCTTACTCGAATGAAATAATGTACACTGAAATTAGATATTATGGACAGTATGCTAAAATATTGAAACACACAAAGAGATTCACTTGTACTTTTTTAAAAAATATGAAAATAATGACAATTTACTTAATTATGCCTATCTTTAAACAAAATACAAAATACCTGTTATGTGCTTTTTAACTACTTTAACATATTGCCCATAATATCTCATTTCAGTTTAAATTATTTCATTCTAGTAAGACACTTGATTTTTGTTAATACTATGTTCTCGTAACTTGAGAATTCTGACTTTGGCATGTTGCTATGGAAAAACTGTGAGAACTAAACAATTTCTACAAGTGGAAAATGTAGTCACAAGTAACGCCTATACAACAAAGACTATGTCGTGCAAATATAAAATTATGCAGGACGGTCAGCCTACTATACTCTGGCGGAGTAAGAACTGGCTAGTATGGGTCCACATAGGATCCAGCGACAGGAGCTGGGAGCTAAGGCACCTTAGGCACCGCGGCCGACATTTTCGATGACTTCACCGCCGCCATCTTGAATGTCGTCCATTCAAATTTTCCAAAAATTTTGAAAAAGAAATTTAAATTTTGAAAAGTTCAAATTTCTAGAAATTTCAAAAACAATTCCAAAGGATTCACACATAAAACATAAAAAAAAATATTTAAAAAAAGTTCTGAGAATTTTTATTATATATATATATATAAATTACGGACAAATATGAACATGTTTCAAAATTACGAAAAAAATTAACTATGTTTAGTGTAACCGCCATCTTGTTTCGGCTTCTAACTTAGTATACACTCTGTGTCTTCCTAGAATTTTTGATTTCGCATTTCAACCAAACCCAATGCACATTTAATAAAAATTTTTTTTTTATATTTCTTTGCAAATTTACCATTGTAATTTCACAACTCACGTGTAATTTGACACATCACATGTAATTTGACACACCACATGTTATTTGGCACTTCACATGTAATTTTACCTCCAGATCACCGAAGGTCAAAATTTTCTAAAATTTCGTAATTACATTACTAAACCATGTTTTTAGATACTCATCAGCTTTGTGTGGACGCACTATGAACTCAGTTCATTAGTTTATGCCTTCTGGGAGCCGCCAACTTGGTACTAGCAAATTGGAGCCGCCATATTTGTACTGGCTCCTCGGGATTGCTCGGGTGCGCTTGACAACCATCGGCTCGGCCGCCAATATGGTACTGGGACTCGCCACCAGGGGTGCAACTATTTGGTTCTCTAGATGTTTGCCAGGGGTGCTGCACACTTTCGATTAATCGATTAACCACTCGGCTACCGAGGCATGGTCCGATATGGGAATTTTAACATTGGATTCAATAAATACAATACTTCAAATCTCTCATCGTATAGGAATTAATGATTATTTTTATTGAAATAGGAATTAATGTTTTTGATTTACTATGGAAAGTAGTAAATGCCAGGGTAATTACATAGGAAATATTGATTTGTTTTTTGTTGAATCTGAAAGTATATATTTATTCATTACATGTATTGTAATGGAAGCTTGCTTTTGACTTTAATTTTAACTTTCAGAATATTATTAATATTTATTTATGTACATTTTTAAAATATTTATACTTTTATCGGTTTCAAATAAATTTATTGCGTTGTCTTTTAACAAAACTCATTCATTATTTACAGAACTGATTCTAATAAATCGATCATATTTTATTTAAAAACTATGTATCTCACAATACTTATTAATTTATGAAGGTAATTTGAACCATATTATATAGGCAAATTCAATCTTATCTACATACTACTACATTTAATAACACACAGACACTTAAAAATTTACTCTTAACATTTGTTTTTAAACTTTACAAGACACTGTACTCTGGTCAGTACAGATTTCCGTAGCTGCGGTTCCCACAGATACAGTTTTCATGCGAATCTTTGCCAGTGTATTGTCAGCGCTGACCTTGCCAGTCTGTAAGCTTCTTTGTGATAGAAACAGGTACATCGACATAGGTAATGGATCTTCACTGATTGCGCCCCTCGCAGTTCTTCTGTTGCACACGTAGTACGTCGCTACGTGAAAATAGCTTTCCGCATTTGTCGCACTGGTATGAGACACAGGAAGTGTTTTTTTGCAACTATACATCCCGTGTCGATGAGTAACATAGTTGTAAGGGAACTGTTTTGAGCAAAAACGGCACTCCTTTTTCAATGGAGGATGCACCACACCTTTGCAAGTTTTTACTTGACAGAGTATATTATCACTGCTATCAAACACGATATCACACTTGTCACAAACAGCATGTTGCTTTGGTTATACAAGAATCCACTCTCATGCCGACAGACGTAAGAGAGATGGTTGAAGTTCTTGTCACAGAATCGGCACTGATGGCGTAGTTGTGAGGAAGCTGAAGACCCAGTTAGTTCAGAAGCAGTTGATGGCAGCACCAGCACAATTGAAGCAGTCGGCTGATATGTTGATGGCTCCTTCCCAAATGAAGATGGTGGTGGAAAGCTATCATCCATTGCAGAATCTCTGGTGATGATATAGCACAAGGACCTCCAGATGCTAAGCGAAGTTCTTTCCTCTGCAGCCACTAACATAATGTCCATTATGTCCTGATTATACGATCATCATGATATGGACTTTGCCCAGGTAAGACAGACAGCCAATCAGCAGCAAGAAAAAAAACTGTGTCATTCCAACTGGCCAGTCAGGTCTACACACATGTAAACTGTAAAGTTAGCACTTTCACAAGGCTTTGTTTCGTACAAGACTTTAGGTCTGTTTCTCACTCGCGCACTTGCAGTGTGTCTTGTAACACCGTCCACACTGTCTTGTAACCCGCCCACACTGTCTTGTAACCCGCCCACACTGTCTTGTAACACCGTCCACACTGTCTTGTAACCCGCCCACACTGTCTTGTAACCCGCCC
>PNEQ01048821.1:0-16175 GCA_003012365.1 Medauroidea extradentata | reverse complement strand
GTCAGGGCTTGAGAATTCTCAGGACAATGGTTTCAAATATGCAGGTCATAAAAACTCGCAAATTTTTCCTTTCCTTAGTAACAAGTCATTTATAAGGACTTGAAAATTTCGTGTATTCTTTCGGGCATAAGCTAGACTTCAGACAACTGTAAGCTAGTGTCGCTGTTACATTGGCCGTCGATTTATTTACTAATAAGTTAACTCCTGAAAAGTTCTGAGGTAACAATAAAGACGCAGCTAATTGCAGACTATCGTGTAGTATAACTGTGTCAGCTAGGACAATTCACTGCTCTCTAGTTATTTAGTACGGGATGATTTGAACCCTGCTGAATGTAAAATCGTTAGCGATACTAAAATATAAATATGTAAACTGCAGTACACGTAGAGAGACTAAAAATCCGCTAATATATTTTGCGCTCATGGTAAATTAAGTGGGGTTTACATCTCGTCGGTAGCGAGGTCATTAGAGACGGTGGTTACAATGACAGGAGCTGGAAGAGGATTCAGCCACCGCTTTTGAAACGGAACCTTCCCAGTACTCACATGAAGCGATTTAAGGAAACTAAGTAAAACCAAAACCAGGATGGCCGGAGCCTGGGATCTAACCTGGGTAGTCACTTGGAGTCTAGTCAGCTGTCAGAAAATAACGCAAATTTTGCATGTCTCTAGCTATAGGAAGTATCCACGGATGGCCTTCTGTGACTAACGTTAAGGACAAGGCAATTTTTTTTTTCATCTTAGAAGAGTACTAAATAGTTAAAACGACATTTCCCCTTTCATCCTCAAATCAGATGCCAAAGGCTTGACAGAATAGGCATGTAGAGAAACTAAATGGCGTTTGGTTACCTTTGGCGAAGGCGTACTCGATACAAAAAACGCCAGGCGCACTCTAACGCAGACATTGTGTAGAATAGATATCACATGCGGGGGATTGTTTCCAATTGGCGTATTAAAAAATCATAGCTACTTGTTGAACTCCGGTGTAAACTACTATCGAACAACATTTCCATCATTATAGAAGATGTATACTAAATCTACACACGCAAAATTAGTTCGATACAATACGTTGAGACTGAACATAATTACTTACGCTTTTAACAATAATAATTACTAGGGCCACGATTTTGTCGCGAAAAGATTTTTGCCCCACTTTGTTTCAGTGTCTCACGTGCAAATCGGCAGTTCTGTTTCAAGGTTATTGGCAGCGTGTCTATGTTCAGACACGTTTCTCATTTGACTGCACCAATCAGAATAAGATTATTGTGAGTCTGTACGTCTATTATTTGCCAAGGCCAGTGAGAGTAAAATTATCGAACCACAGACGATGTAGCAGAGCTGCAGGTGTGCACATGACGCATCGAAACCAAATGTTGCAAAAATCTTTTCGCCATAAACTCGTGGCTCTGATAATTACATAAAATTTTATAAATTCCTATTTTATTTTCTGCGATGTATATACACTTTTGAAAAAAATTATAAGAACAAAAATAAAAGCAATTTGATATTGTTACATCACACCTTTCACAACTGTGTATATAATTTTAAATTTTCTTTCTAAAACATTGTCCAAGGGAGGTTTTTTTCCTAGCGTTTTAAGGTTTAAGAATGTTTGGTGTTGTAAACAGCGCAACGTTGGCAAAGTTGTACACAGTAGACTTTTTTTAAATTTCTATTCTTTTTGCGTATCACCGTTTAATAAATCGCAAATCTATATTAATTATACTGTCACCTCTGCGACTGGAGGTGTGCCTGTTTTCCAGAATGGTATAACACTCACTACCGGATGTAAACGCCAGAGAAAATCCATCAAATCAAAAGCCAAATATTTCTAAATTATTTTGAAACATTATTTAAAAAAATAACAATATTAATAATTTGACCTAGATTCGACACAGAAACAAGAACGTCAAAACTACGTCACTGAAACAATGATTTTCGGAACGTGCTCAAAAATGTTGAATGCTCATAACAACTACAATTTAGTATAAAAAAACTCAGATCAGATCAAGTAAGGGTTTTTCCTGGACACAGTTTCTCTACGTTAACTTCACACCTTATACACATAAACGTTCCGGGTTAAACGACCAGAACGCCAGCTCTCAGGATATTCGGCGACACGACGGGCGGCGTGTGTTGTGGCCATCACCAGTATCGTTCCGCCAATTGTTGGCACGTGCCACACATACCTTAAATTCCACGGGAAGCAGAAAGACAAACGGTGCAATGTCACCGGCACGCAGAAATCCAACCACTCGGGCTTCAGTCGAACCTCCTCTTTCAGTGTCACCTCGCCTGGACCAAGCAATAACGCAAAACTAAACTACCAAAACAATATTCTTTGTAGCCACAACTAATCCAGACTTCATGTCTTTTGTCGAGACTTTTGTCCCCGTACAAAAGACTCGAGAACGTATATTAACTGTGCCCTACAATACAAATTATATTCCAGTTAAATATTTTTTTTGCTTTTCATTTCCAAAATACGAAATTACAAATACCTGCACAAAAAATCACATAACGATCCTCAATTTCTCATTACAAATGTTTAGAGATGATGGTTTATCGCGGAAAAACTTGACTATTTGCTAGGCTTCAACATACGTTCAAATTATCAAAAGATTACTGGCTTTTCCTTGTACGTGGAGCTACTGCCCTATTTGACTGAGCCAATAAGAATGCCGCTATTTTAATATTTAATGCGTGTTATTGGTCTGCAGACAGCTACGTTGTGTCAGTGTTTTCAAGGCTATGTTGACACAAAACATTTTCGCGATATACCATCATATCTACAAATGTTTTAACTAATGGGTAGTAATTATTTTAGTGTAAACGCGAGAAGTAACGTAAATTAATAAAAACATACGAATTTACGTAGTTAGTTGGGAACTAAACGGGCTACTTCCTCTTTCAGTGAATTTCGCCACTCCATTGCCAAATATTTTGGTACCTAACACTAATACGGGACCAATTTAAATACATTAATGGTTGTAATGGACACAGTTCAAGATTGAGATTGAAAATTCACACGGAAAACTAATGTTCTGTTGCAGCTACAAAATAAAGCAAATTATGTTTTGTGCTCGAAGAAAAAAATTGTTACCACTAAAGTAAACGTCGTTACTGTCTCAATACAAAATTTTTTCCCAGTATAGGCCTGTTTAATCGGTACACAAATCGATTCAAACGAACTCAACCGAAACATTTTCTCGAACATCCGGTTAACACGGGTACATACATCGGTAAGTTTTCGAACACGCGGTGTTAATCGTGCCCCGTTCTGCTGTGTTTGTTTACCGTCGCTGACTGGCGAATGACCTGGACAGCTCTGTCATATGCTGGTCTGCGCGATTCCAGTTCGCTACCCAAGTGGGAGTTTCCCGGCGCGCGAAATTTGTAAGCCTCTAAAATAATGCATTGGATTTAATCATCTGTACAACTCATGTAGGATATTTCAGAATGTTTGACGTAAAACAAAAATTATAACACGGTGGAAAACAATACACGAGGCTGGCTGATGGTTGGCTGATAGTTAAAACCACCTCACCTATCAATGGAACCACCCAAGGGTTAAACTGCAGTGGACCAGCCTACCTCTACGAAACCGCTTCGTGAACGGATCCTCTTACTAGGCGGACCACATCCTAGACCAAGGACTCACCCTGAAAGTCTACTCCCAAGCAGGAATTTAAACTACCACCATTCAGAGTCCAACTCTTGATCGGCTCAGCACTAGGCCGGGGCTTTCACGCCGATCACCTGAGATCTGAGAAATACCATGGGTCTTGAGTTTTCACCCGAGTAGGTGTCTACCCTCCAGGGCTCCAGAACCCCTTCTCCAGATCAACATTACTCGAGATCTGCACCGCAGGACGCTACTGCGTGCCTGAGTAGGGATATGCAATCTATCCGTAGGCTTCGCAGCAGGCTGGAGCTTTCGTACCAGCTTCTGGAAACTGGCCTAAGAGAGCCCCGCCTTGGATCTATCCCTCGTGTACAAGAGGGGGCAAACACTTGTCCGGTCTTCGTCCTCATTCCGTTAGCCGTAGTGCAAGCACATACGTTCCCAGCCCTGACCACGAGGAGCGAGGAGATGGACTTGGAGTGCGAGAGGCTATATATTCGCATCACACCCCATTGCAGGTTGTGTCGATGGCACGGGTGGAGTGAAGTCTAGGCAGGGCACAGTTGATGTCTCGCATCTTCTGTATCCAGAATCCACCGGAGTTTTCCATCTGTCTGAGGGACGATGTCACTAGGTGGAGAGGGCACCCATTCTCCTCACTGTTCCCAAACATGCCGATTGGACATTTCCGTGCTCGTATCCTACAAACTACTGTCAGAGGGTATAACTGTCAGTACATTTATAACTGTTCCACAGACATCTGAAGCACCCCGCACACTGTATAATATATGGTACGATTTCATGTACTAGACTGTCTAGTATTTTTTTCTGGGTAGGTAACGATACGGTATAATTTTTGGTACGGTTTCATGTACTAGATTGTTTAGTACTTTTTAACTGGGTAGGTAACAATTCAATAAATTAGGAACACTACAAGTTTTCGGTACACACGACAATGGCTGCCTTGCTACCTTAGTACAAAGAATAAAGCATCATTGAAATCATAACAATTGTTGCGGAAAATTTTTGAGGGAATAACAAGAAAGTATAATTGTAGAGTGTAAATTATAAATGATCAAAGTGCCAAAGATATGTTTTTGAGTAAAAAGGAAATATAGTGCTAAAAGGGCATGGATACATACGGGACATGTAATATTTTGACGATCATAAACTATTAGGAAAATTATTGGGACTGACAGGTCTTACAGAAAATCATTAACACTGTCCCATAGTTAATTTTTATGTAATTAACTCAATTCTGTCTCGTTTGGCACTTAGGTAATTTAGAATTTCCACTCTACAATATTTTAACAAGTTCTTGAAGATTTTAGGTTTGATCATCAATTACTGTAGACCTTGGCAATAAATACGCACTATTCTCAGCTTGTTTCTAAATTATTATTACTATTATAACTTATCTTAGTGTATTTATCAAATATGGCGAGTGGTCTTCGAAAGACTTCTTTCCATCCAGTTCCTGAAAATGCTGGTTCTAAAACTGTGAACGTCTCGTGCTGTTGTCTGATTGGTCTCTGCTTAAATAGTGCCGTACAGCCCTTAACGAAATTATGACGCCATCTATTAGCAGAATACAGACGTCAACCTTGCAGAGCTTCCCTGTGAATGAAGAAATTTTTGTAGATAAGATATTTTATCTGAGTAATTACGATGTCTAGCAATCAATATTTTTGGAATAATAGCATCCTGTGCAAAGGGCTGTAGACTTGTGGATAATCATAGCTAATCACTGCTGCACTGGTAACACTCCGCGCTTCGCTACCGATTCCTTGGTTGCTTGTACGGAATAATTAAAAACCCATCTAAAATATTTCGTGAGGATAATCCTTGTAGAATTACGTATTAAAAATTATAGCCTAGTTCTATTCGCAAGAAGACATTCTGGATTAAAAAAATTTACATTGTTGTGTTTCAACGCATTTCATGTATATCTGTGCCTTTGATTCGTAGTTAGCGATTGGGTGTTTTACTCTATCAGGGTCTTGGTTTTCTACCGGAACATCATAGACTAGTGTGTTACAGCTGTGTTTGATTGGTGCAGTCAAATGAGAGAATCCTCTTCCCAAAGACACACTGTCAGTAAGCATGAAGTAGAGCTGCAGATGTGCACGTAGGCATTGATACAATCTGGTACACAAATTGTTTCGCGAATATACAGACTCCTTACTCGAAGTTATTATATCCGCTCTCGACAACAGCAATATTTTATACCACAATTTTTGTACCTGCCACGTTTTGCTTGTAATGCAATATATCACATATATGATTAATGAAGTTTTATTGGCTCTGTCTCCGTATCAGGAATTGTAACGACACTAATGATAACATTCTGTGTGTTATTAAATGGAACGGTAGGGGCTGGCTAACTGCACCAAGAGTACAATTTCTATTCAGTTCACTGATCTGGGGCAAAACGACCTCGTCAAATGGACGTTTAGAATAAAGGCGAAAAAATTGTGTGCAATTGGAGGCCAGACACTTGTATACATTTTATAGAAGCAGAGGAATTTAACACAGCATTTCCCGTATCGCTTATATCTCGTAATGTTACAATATAAATATAAGTTAATTCTTATTAAATTTTACGTATTTATAAATACAGTGAAAAATCAATAGAATACTAGAATTAAGAGGGACGATATCTCCACTGCATTTAGTGCTAGGCCAAAATTTCCTTATCACAATTCTTACTGTTTCTTACGAGGATTAGCTCCGGTATTATTTCGGGTGAATAAACAAAGTCCTAAACCCTCGGTATGTTTTGGTAATTCATTTTATGAAACACAGAAAGGAAATGATAGTTACACTAACATACCCTTTCGTGCATTACGAGCATTAAGGGGTGATTCACCCAAAATTTAAATATAATTATTAATGTTTATATTTGTGCAAGGTATTGTTTGTTGGGTAGTCATACAGAGTGCCTATTTTTAACTGTAATGAAATATGTTTATCTTTCATAATTTTTGTATAATGTCATGACAACGTCCAAATTTGCATGAAATGGTTTTTGCTTCGAAGGAAAACTAACTGACATACCGAAATGAAATAATTCACACTGAGGAACAGTGTCACGCGGTACATCAATACCTTTATAAAATAATATTTAATATTATTTTGTATTTCAAACAAATTACAAATATTTTCAATTTTTAGTTTTAAACGAAGTTTTTTTTAAAATTACAAAACAAAGTTCAATACAGTTTACATACAGGTCTTTCATCCCGTGACACCGTTCTTCAGTGTGAATTACTTCATTTCAGTATAGCAACTGGTTTTCCTTTCTTGCGTAAAACCATTTTATGCAAATTTGAACTTTGACATACAAATATAAAAATTATGAAAGCTAAATTAATTTTCTTAGTGACGATTTTTCAAAGTATATGCATAACAAACCAATTTCCGCACAAGTATAAAAAGTATTAACTAAATATTATTTTAAGTGAACCACCCCCTTAAAACAAAGGCATGGCATTTACCTAGTAATAGTGTTTCTCAGCGACGCCCTGTATTTTGAAAAAAAAAAAAAAAAAAAAAAAAAAAAAACTGTTATAATATGGTCCACAAGGCTGAAACTCACGTCACTTTTCTTGACTATTTAACGTCTCCATACGCCAGGAATTCTCATGGAAAACATCCTGAATCTACAAATCGGGTATATTGTGTTTTAAAATAGTATTGTTCTTTTTCACTAGAGTATTTGTACAAGTTATTATTTTTAAAAATGTTGTATATCGCCGGAATAAAATGGACAAGTGTTACGCTTGAGATATAAGTCAGAATTTCAGCACCAATTTTTGGACGGCAGTTGTAAATATTATTTGATGACAGAACAATTAGTTCACAGTTTTCGGCTTAGTAAAGATATTTTTTGTCTTTTGCTTATATTACTGATTTTGATTCGCTAACTTTTACAAAATAGTGTATCGCAATATAGCTCTAGCACACATTTTCTGAGTTAACGAATACATCCAAAATTATAAGTTTCTGTATCAGGCTCACAACTACGTAAAGAATTATTGTATTGATTCACTGAAGTAATATTTGAATGTTAACGTTTTCCCTTCTGCCTCTTTTCGCTACTCACTGTGTTCTTGCAAAAAATAAAATAATGTGACAACTATAGGGGAAATTAAGGGGAATATATGTACAACAATAGAACACATACTTTTATAATATTTCCCTTAAGCAAAGGCATTTTGTATTCTAAAATTATTGCGCTGCCAGAAAATGACAGTAGAACTTCAGACTGAAAACGGAACTGGAAAAAAAATTAGAGAGGCGGCAGTAGTATTTGTGAGATAAACACAATCCCAAGATATGACGCGAAAACAACACACGCCATCAACAAGGAAAAGTGTCCGCTTTTTCCAGTTTCCTGTTAAATACCGAGAGAGTTTCAGAACAATTCTGTTGAAAAGTTTCCCGAACAGTTGGTAGAAACTTGGGTTAAAAAACATAGATGACTGATCTAGGAAATACATTCAAATAAAAATGAAAACAAGCAAATTAAAAGGAAAAGTTTCGGGAGGAATTTAAATATAAATATTGTGCATTATACTATATAGCTATAAAATATTTTCAGATGTAAAGCACAGAATTATGGTTTGGGTTTCGTGCCCTACGTCTCCGCAGCAAAAATGTAAAATGTTAAAGACGAGATGAGCCTTCAAGTGGTCTCCGAACCACTGGTGTACAGGCACGTTCGTTGTACTTGAAAGCGGAAGGACTCGGGTATCGACCTGGCTCCAGCCATGCGTATGTTAAGGTTTATTATGGTTTCTCGAAATTGCTCCCGTTGGATGCTGGGAGGTTTTCGTAGCAAAGGCCATGGCCGATTCATCTCCCAGTTCCTTTCATTTTGTCAAGTTGTGTGTGTGTCTTAAATGATATCTCTTCCGACGGAACATTATGTCCCCTTATCTTTGATTACGTTATAGACAATTTGCTCATAATTGCCAACATTATGATTGTTTGAGCTCATGTAAGTACATATTTGCCTTAGCTATGTAAGAAAATAGTGCTTACAGTAGCTGTTAGGCAAATGGTTTGAACCTTTTCGGAGTTTTGAAAGTATGTGAAAGTATTATTTTCGACTTCCAGTTACACGCCACATTTCTACTTGCGAGTTTTCAATAGAGTTGAAGGGCATTGATAAGGAGTTGAGAAAGGGTTAAAGTCTTTCCAAATATTTCTAACTATTATTTTATATCTACCAACACTACTAACTAGTGTTAAAAATATAAACAATGTTAAAAAGTAGTTTTTACCCCTAACCGTCTATATCTCCTTGGATGAGAAAAGTGGGTGTTGTTAAGGTCGTTTCCGTCAGCCACGGTTAGCCTAGACCATGTCTACAGCATCACGGTCGTGTATCTGTAACCTCAGTGGTCTGAGCGCTAAATGGACCCAGAGGACTGCTCCTCGAAACAGGGACCCGCCTAATTACCTGAATCAATCACGCATGTGAGGCCCTCCGGGGCAGTGGACATTATTTCAATTAATTGAGGTGCAGCGACGTAGAAATGGCCTATCAATCAGCACGCAGATCAACGTAACGACATTTGCCAGTTGACGTGTGTGCGGTTTATGGCGCATAGTAAATAATTCGATGTTTACAACGCATTCATTTATTAAGGCCGTTATCCTTCATTTATGCTGCTTTAACGAAAACAATTTATTAAATCCTAAACGAAATCAAGTGTCAAAAAACTGATCCACTGTTTAGTCAAAACCAGCATATACTATGTTTAACAATTTTTTTTTTCAAGACAAAATACGCAATGGTTTCAACTAATTATACAATGTATTTATTTATTTATTTATTTATTTATTTATTTATTTATTTATACACGATCAAAGTTCAGCACAACGGCCGGTTTACAATTGGTCATGTGCAAACAGAATCACTAACGTAATACATACTTACAGATGAAAAAAAAATTGAATAGTAATACTAATAATAATAATAAAAATTATTAGAAGAACTTACTTAAATATTTGTTTACATACATAACAGATTGAATATTAGAACACAAGGTGATAAATGCATAGAGAAAAAAAATTACTCGCAATCACATATTACTTTCAGCCACTGTAATAGTTATTTCTTGGTTACATTTTGTAAGTTGTATATGTTGTCTGTCGAACAACCTCCTTCAGTTTTGACGATTTTGGCCTGTCAACAATATATGTCTATATATATATTTTTGAAAACTGCCAAGGAGCTTGTCATTTTCAGGTTGGAATAACGTACTAATTTGCTAAATATACATAATTTTTGTGTAGAAAAATTTTAACTACAAAGTAAAATCAATTGCTAATAAAGCCGTGCAACAGTTTTGCGATACCAGATTTCGTTTACGAATAAAAAACATTATTATGGTGAAATCAATAGAAATTATGAATCATAGCTTTAAATATATTGTTTAGGACATATAGAATTGCAGCACTCTGTCGTCACAAAAAAAAAATAAAAAAATAAAACAAGAACTGTACAGGAAAACACGTTACAGAAAATTAGCCTAGTTCAGCTGTATTCTAGAAATAAATTTCGGTAAGCAAACACGTCAAATTACAAAAACGGAAAAACGAACAAATAAAATAAAACAACCGAAAAACCCAGGACCCGGTAACTAAGACGGCACAGTTCAAGACCCTCCCTAGATATACTTCTTTTGTACTTGAGGATAGAAAATCTATGGATTGGTAAGGGTGCCGCTAACCGGCGTATGTAATTCACTATCGTCTCGTTGCTGAAACCACTCGTCTTGGCATGCAGTGCTTTATTATTTTACTTTTTAACCACTGACGATAAAAGAGGAGTTATATATGTTTGACGTGTCTGTGTATCTGTGTCTCTCTGTGGCATAGTAGCTCCTAAACGAATGAACAGATTTTGATTTAGTTTTTTCATACGAAACTTTAATAAGAGGTGACCAAAATATATTCTTCACAGCATAGCTTAATTTCTGAAGCTCGTTTCTATTGTTGTGATTAACGAAGCCGGTTGTCATATTCCCTGTTACGTCAGTCTGGAAATACCATTTTTGGCCATTTTGAGGGGCCCGAAAATTACGTTTCAAATAAGCGTGCCGAAATTTTTTAATTAATTGGACATACTTAGAGGTTCATGTAATGTTCAGAGATAATGCGCATTGAATAATTCCGTTAAAAAAATATAGTTGTAACTCGCTGTAACAGATTTGGAGTGCATGTACGAAGGGTCCCTTGGTTACTAATATGAAGATATACGCATAAATTTAATGACGATGACACAGGCATTACTAGAGCATGTATTCGTATTAAAGCGATTTTTAATTCTATATATAGCTGTCGTTCTCAGAAAATTGTAACAACGCGAAAAAAGGAAAAACTTGAAGAGTTATTCATGCATGATAATAAGAAATAATATTTTGCATAAACCACATTGTCTCCTCCCTTTTCGTACCTAGTATCTTAGTAACGTAACGCCGTATAATTGACTGATGTAAACGTGATTATAATTTTTGAAGTTTTTGGAAATGTGATTGAAGGAATTAAATACAGCTACATTATATAATATTCTTGCTGAATACGTGAGCTAGTATCTGTCAAACTGAAGCACTTCATAGTAACAATTGCTACAACTGCCACTAAATACACGAGTTTTGGTACTATGTATAGTTAACCGAAATGTATAACTCTGGCCAAATTATTTGCTTACAATTTTCAATTTCTACAACTTCGCGGCTGGATATCAAATTTGTAGTCAAGGATTTCAAAGCTAACATACAATAACAAATTTTAACTGCGCTATTCCAAGCAAAAATAATTTTACGTATAATTTCTAAACAACATGGGAGATAACCCATTTTATGTTTAATGCTTAATACATAAAACGAAATGTTGATATTTAAAATTTAAAAATATTATGAGGAATATGTTTTTGAGTCCCTCCTTTCTGTCTTTTACCTATAAAATCGATAATAATGAAGTACCATAAACTAGAATTTCTTTTCGACAGTAAAAATCAGACTAACCCTTTGACAGAAAGGAATACTTTGCCACTCTCAAAATATTTTTTTTTTTTAAACCTTTTGAGTAAGAAATAAGAAACTACGTATGTGTATAAAAATTTTTACATTTCATTCGTACAAATTATATTTTTAATTACCTTACTATACGAACCAAAACTAACATTTTGAGTGACGCAATATAACCCCAAGCTGTTACAATAATTTAATTAAAAATCCAGTTTGCAATCCAGGTAGGCAGACCCCTTTTGTTCTGACTACATTAAAGGCGTTCGTTGGTTATACACGGCGGAATAACAATACCGTTATCCGCCTGGTGATATTTTTTTACGTTTCCGATACCAAAGTTGTCGCAGTGTTAGGTAGACACAAGTAAGCGTATAATATACATAACATCCAGGCTACTGAGCAGTCGTGCAGTCTTCCTTGGCTGTTTTCGATCCATAAGACTTTCAGCAGTGGCCTTATAATTTCATGACATAGTATAATTGAAAGAAAGTGACGTTTCCTTGTATTTCAAAACACCTTCACTTGCAAATTCCTGTTTAATTATAGTGTTGAAAATTCACGTTATTGCTAGTTTTTTCTTTACA
This sequence comes from Medauroidea extradentata, assembly GCA_003012365.1. Classification (NCBI taxonomy): domain Eukaryota; kingdom Metazoa; phylum Arthropoda; class Insecta; order Phasmatodea; family Phasmatidae; genus Medauroidea; species Medauroidea extradentata. Next base: position 3,927 of record PNEQ01048821.1, on the reverse strand, counting down.
AACAAAGAAAAAATACACCTCGATGATTAAATGTCATTCGTACGAAAACAAAATTAAGAAAAAAAAATGTTAGACGGTTATGGACAGACAATTACTCGAATGTAGCTCCTGATACAGTTTAGCGACGAGGTAAGCGACCCACTTATGGGCTGTGCCTTCTTAGAATTCGCGTTTTTAAAATAATAATTCAATAGTATAATAAATAACTTAAAAATGTCAACTTTCATGAATGTAACGTTTTCAATTAAAGTGTAGTATATGCACTTGATCAATGATTTTTTATTAAAAAATGTCATTATATGTTTAATATCGTTCATGAAACAGCATTGTGTCGTACCCACAATTCAGGAGCTTCACTGAAAATAATTTCTGAAAACCTCGGAGGAATCGAAAAACGTTGATTTGCAAAAAGTGTAAACAAAACATTCATGCCCAGATATAGGAAAACTTTAGTATCATATAAACTTAGAATTACCATATATTGGTGTTTTATGAAATAATTGTGTTCTAAAATTACATTCTAGTTACTGAGTATTAGAAATTAAGAAAAAAATAAAGAAAGAAAGAATGGATAAGTTTCTCGAATGCCAATTTTCTTACAAGTATTTTTGTGTAGATATTTTGTTTTGTTTTGAAGAGTTCGTTTTAAAACAGCCCGTGTATAAATATTTAATATTCGCAATTAAATTTTCCATTTAAAGGAAAACACGGTTGGCAGAACACTAAAGAAATGCAGTTCATCTCGAGGAAGATGTTACTGCAAGTTCAGCGATAGTCGCAGGAGTAACTAACCCACGTAGGGAAATGGAAAGGATAAAGGGTAGAAGGAGTTAAGGTCGGGACGAAGACGCTAGGCGCAGTTCCACGGAGCACGCTCCAAGAAGTTTGTCCATTACGTGGAGGTGCTCGTCGTAGATCTACCACCTTCCCTTAGCCCAACTAGGTGGAGTCCTTATTAACCCCAGCTCCAGGAGGTGCGGTGCAAGTTGGCTCGCTGCAGCTGACGTCTGCGCCTGAGGGCGGATAACACGTTCTGCACACGGCGGCAGGAACGACCCGGGGCCTAGGAGAGGGAAGGAGGTGAACTTCGACGTCGCCTGCAGGACTTCGGGTGCTGAATACAGGCACTCCCGTACCGACAGTGCAGTCCGCACGAGACCAGCCTCAATATCCTTGCCCTACGATGTGACTGTCCTTCGTATATAGGATGAGATTTTTTAATGTTTGTTGCAAAGGAAGTTTACAATACAATTTATTGGTTTGTGCACATACGTCATTCCTCATGTTTTGCTGATCAAACCAATTTTGATCAGCAAAACATGAGCAATGGTGTATGTCAAGAAACCAATAAATTCTAATCTTGTATAAGATGTTGCAACAATTTGTATGCGAATATTTTGTAAGAAAAATCTTTACATCTAGAAAAAAAAGATACAGTGTAAAAACATTCCAAGTAGTAATGAATGTATTTATTCATACACATGTATGAGACACTTTCCATACTTCAGCGTGTAAATACAGCAAATGTTGAATCATTGTTACACACAGAAAATGATCAAGCATTGTTTCAAGACTGGCAACACCAGTACACATGAGACATTTTCTTTAAAAATCTACAGGAAATGCTACCATTTCATGTACATGGGACTATTATACCATACCTGCTTCCTTAACACTCCTATGCATCGGTATGTTATGTTTGCAAATAATTTTTACATTGTAGGTCAGAAAATGCACCATTTCAGCTCTTCAGTTCAGAGTACGTAATGAATACTGCTTAGCGTGAGATGGAACATGTTACTGAGTAATGTCATTTTTTGCAACTACATACTAGACGAGTCGTATTGAACTGGACAGTAGGCATTGTCCGTTATAATACACCAAAGTAAGATGATCCAAACGTTTTCGGGTCTACGTTCATAGAACATTTTTTGTTCCTCCAGATGTGAGCAATGTTCCCCCAAAATATTTACATGCCATTTTGCAGAATCCTGTAAAATTCATCCATGAATGTCAGAATATAAGCTACAAACAAGCTTTGTACTAGTTACAAGAACGCCTGTCTGAAAAATAACCCTGTCGATTGAAGTGTAACTATTTCCCATTTTGAAAAATATCTTAAAGTTAATTTACTTAGAATAATTTATTCTTTCAGTTTTAATTTTGTCTTACATTTAAGAGCGGGCATTTTAAGTTCGTAATATCCATTACGTTCCAGTTGCAAAAATTTGTCATTCAAAAAGTAATAGACGTTACACATTATGTTGGCAGTTGGCAGCACGTAAATCAGTTATAAATGTACTATACAGTTATCTGTTGACTTGTAGTGGTCATACCATCATTGTATTCTCGCAGGAATGTAGACAATATATAATATATCCGGCATTTGTTTATCGTGTGTTTGAGGCGAGTCGAAAAGGTTTCAACTATCAACGTATAAATTAAAATTTTCTTGTAAACATTTTGCTGTCAGGTTTATTTCCGCAGCAGAGCAACAAAGTAGAAGGAAAATGCCGATCCGAGCGCAGCGGCTGGCAGCTGAGGGTGTGAGGGTGACCTTGAACTTTGACCCGTGACCTTTGACCCCATGACCTTGACCTTGACCTTTGACCCCTGTAACCCGACACCCTGACGACATCTTGTTTCCGGCCGCCATCTTGTTTCCGCCCGCCATCTTGTTTCCGACCGCCATCTTGAATGACGTCAATCTCGAAAAATAAAAAAAAATTTTAAAAATTCCAAAAAAATTTGGTTTAAAAATTTTACCATCTTGTTCCGACCGCCATCTTGGAGGTTTCTTCCGAGTCTTTCAAAAATTTTTTGATTTCGCATTCCATCCTAACCCCACATGCATTAAAAAATTAATTTAATAAAAAAAATCTTTTTAAAAACTATTTAATAACAATTAAATATTTTAAAATATTTTATATAACAATTATTTAGTTAAAAAATTCATCGGTCATGCTCGGCCAAGCTCGTTAACCTTCGGCAATCTTCAGCCATGCTCGGCAACCCTCGGCTCGACCTTGAAGTTATTGCTAATGCCGCCATCTTAGAGCAATCGATTATTTAATTCAAGTGTTGTACTTTAAATAAGGTTCACATGCTATGCAGTATATGTGTATACATAACCCCTAATATTTTAAATAAATAAAAATGTAAAATCATTCTAAATTATTTATCATTTAACAATACCCGATCGATTACCGATCAATTCAAACAATTAATAATTTTCGATTCAACCGATCAATTATCCTACATTCTCGAATCTATACCCGATCGATTACCGATCAAATCAAACAATTAATAATTTTCGATTCAACCAATCAATTATCCTACATTCTCGAATCTATACCCGATCGATTTAACCGATAAATTCAGTAATTAATTATGACACTTACTTGCACATCTCCCAGACATGATGGACAGCATCCGACCTCTTCAGCATCCAGCAAGGAACTGACTATAGTTTTGTATAACCATGCAGTTACCTACAGTACCTTCCCCTCTCCCCTCCTTTCCCCTCTTCGACACCATTACTGCTGCACCTGTCAGAACTTGTCCCAGCTTCTCTTCCTGCATCACATGACCTTGAACGGTCATTGCACTTCCCCCTCCTTTCCCCTTCTCAATCACCAGAGCTGCTGCACGTGTTTGAACCTGTCCCAGCTCACTTCCCACCCCTTTCCCCTCTTCACCATCATTACTGCTGCACCTGTCAGAACCTGTCCCAGCATCTCTTCCTGCATCACATGACCTTGAACTGTCATTGCACTTCCCCCTCCTTTCCCCTCTCCTCACCAGAGCTGCTGTACCTGTTTGAACCGGTCCCAGCTCACTTCCACCCCTCCTTTCCCCTCTACACAATCATTACTGCTGCACCTGTCAGAACCTGTCCCAGCATCTTTTCATGCATCACATGACCTT
>PNEQ01048815.1:0-18165 GCA_003012365.1 Medauroidea extradentata | reverse complement strand
TACATTTGTTCTAACATCTCCGATTCTATTGTTTAATAGTTCTAAGATGTGAATTTCTGTTGTGCGACGTTTCTAACGTACATTGTTCTAAGAAACGTGATTCTAAGTTGTGTGTTTCTGTTGTATGTTTGTTCTAACATGTGTGTTTCTGCTGTTTATTGTTTCTAACATGTGAAATTCTGTTGTACAACGTTTCTAAAGTATGTGGTTCTAAAATATGTGGTTCTAAGTTGTGTGTTTCTGTCATATATTTGTTCTAACATATTTGATTCTACTGTATGGGTGTTCAAACGTCTGTGTTTCTTACATAAGACGTTTCTGTCATCTGTGTTTCTAACAAATGTTTGTTCTATATTATGCGTTTCTACAGTGTGATTGTTCTAACATGTGAAATTTCTAATTTATGTGGTTTTGGTTGTGTATTCTATTATATGGCAGTTCTAAGTTGTGCTTTTCTAACGTATGTGTGGTTCCCGCAGCTTAGTACACTATAAGCTAAAAAAAATTACATATCGTGTTTGTTAAACGAGTATTGTACTGCTATTTGTAATGTGAGAACAATATTTTATTATGTGTAACAATTTATTATGAATTCTAAATTAACACACTCATACACGTCCTCTAAATAACTTGACTACGGGAGTGATGGTGAGGACTATTCCTTGTAATTATTTGGAATTGTTATGCCACGTGAATTGAAATCCGTTTTCTCATAATAATTAGCAATTAACATGCTCTGTTACACCGAGTCACATAAGAACAGCGTATTTTTCCATGACAATTACTTAGCAACAATTCATTATTCTCCAATACGTACACGCGCATATATTCACTCTGCAGACGACTCGGGAAGCGTATTATTATCATATTGTTTTATTATCACAGGACAATGGCTAAGACATTGCATTTTTCTTCACTTAGTAATTGTAACGACATTGGCAAGCAGTGGCAGAAATCAAACGAGCACATCTGCATTAGATGCACATGCAACCTCTTGCACCCTCTTGAGAAAACCAATGGTGTAATAACCGTTACTGCAGGGCAGAATTAAATGCAAGGATTGGCAGGAAAACTTTGTTTCTTCAACTATAAAAAACACGAAACATTACCGGTTCCCCTGTTATCAGACGCGAATGGCGTTGCTTACCATTTTGTTACACGTTTCCAGTGGAGTTAACTTTCAGGTTTTTTATCACACCAAATAAGATTAACAAAAGCATAATTTATATTAAACAGCTTCGATACTTTACGAAAATCCATTCTTTTTCAGTAATTGTATTAAAAACCTTAAATGTTTGCGTTGGTATGTCAATTTTTGAAATTAGGCATGGCTGATGTTTATATTTCAGATCATTTAGGTTACTTTACACACAAACAAATTGAAGTTGCAATGCAAAGTGGCTGATATTTGGTGGCAATTTCACGAATTAGCGGGATGGTGATAGGAGCTTTGTTTCATTATACTCGTGTATTGCGCGAGAGAGAACTATTGCCAAAAATAAACTGTAAACAGGTATATAGTGTAAAAACAAGCAGTAGAATGTTAAAATATTACTTTACATACATTCACATTGCAAACAGCAATAACGAAAGTTAAAAATATTTGACATGTGGTCTGCTAGTCGTAAGCACATTTCGCATTTCATCTTACAGCTAAATTATTACTCACATATAACCAACCCATTCAATCAACATTATTTCCTTTACTGCAATTTAGCCAATAGTTGAAAATGTACGTATATTATTTCCAATACAACAATCGCCCTCTAAATAACAGTCTAAACTCTAACCTCACCCAATGAAAAGCAATGCGACGAGGGAGAACTTTAACGCTAAATATAAATACAGGATTATACTTCTTAAGTCTACAATGTACAAATACACATATAAATGATTATACATTATGTATCCCCATTCTTGCAAAAGATGCATTGACGGTTACGAGCACTATCCTTCCACTCTTCGAAATTCACGTCACTCATTACGATTAAAACGTAATTTCATTTTGCTTCCCGTATTTTTTATTTTTATTTATTTATATATATTTTTAATTATTTAATTTTTTTAATTTTTAAATGTGTACACGACTTTTCCATGCCTGAATCACTGTCGCAGTAGTTAAAAAATTAATTGAATGAAACATGCCTCAGCCTCTAAAAGAAAATGTTGCAGAACTGACATGTTCGCTAATTTTCACGAAGCAGAAAATGCTTATTCGGGTAGACATCTTCATAAGTTTTAGTAATTTCTTGAATGCAACGTATGTTTTATCTGTTTCCACGAAATACACGAGGTACAGAGTTTAATCATTTACATACGCCTAATCTATTAAATTTTATAGGGTGCTAATAAATCAACATTTTTCAATTGGAAAATTGCGTATAAGGTCTTTTTACTGACGTGTTTAATTCATCAGGCCGCATATCCGTGTAGTTTTACACAACAGCACAAATATATTTTTTATTATGTGCTACAAATTCCACATTTTCTCCTGTATAATATCTGTTCAAAACGTGGACCACAAGCAGAACGAAAACATGTGCTGCATCTTGTCGTGCTTCCACCTGCCAGTGCCACCTAGAACGAAACTGAGGAACTATATAGGTGGCAGGTGCTTGCATCGATACAGCAGTTGTCTGGCAGCCATTTTGGGATATGTTTCCAGTGAGGATACCTTTCAGGATTTTGTGAGCGAGCACAACCATGTCGCAAACTGGAAAGGTTATCTTTCCAAGGGGATATCTTTCAGGATTTTTATAGCACAAAATGAGATACATATTATCAGTGTACCTAGAAGAAAAATTTAAAATGTTACGCTAACTATGCGATTATTTTGCTAAGGTATTTCGTGAACACTACTTGCCAGTGTCACCTAGTGTGAAACTGAGGAACTATATAGGTGCTGGAATCGATACATCAGTTGTCTGGCAGCAATTTTGGGATATGATTCCAGTGGGGACATTTTTAGGATTTTGTGAGCGAGCATAACCATGTCGCAAACTGGAAAGGTTACCTTTCCAAGGGGATATCTTTCCAGTCCGTATTGGCATTGAAATTAAAACATTTTAAGAAACTGGAAAGGTAACCTTTCTAGTTTATTTTCTGTTGTGGCATTGTACAGAAAATTCTGAAAGGTATCCTTTCAGAGGGGATATCTTTCCAGTCCGTATTGGCATTAAAACTAAGACATATTAAGAAATCGGAAAGGGTACCTTTCCAGTTTCTACCCAGCTACACTACTGCCACCAAATGTCTAAAAGGTTACCTTTCCGAGGGGATACAATTCAGTCGCCCCGCCACATACACACACACCACCCGCCACACACACACACCACATACCCACACACACGACATCCCCGCAACACACCGCCACATCATCCCCCCAAAACACAAACTGCACACCCATATACCCGTGCCCACACCACACACCCTATCATGTAAACACTTACAAAACTGTGATGCTCCACACACTTTGGTTTACATCCCGCAAACATATACACACGACACCCTCCCCCTCCCAAACCCATTCCACACACATATAATTTATCCAAATACTAACACACACATGCACACACACATGCACCTGCACACACACACACTAACACCATACTACTTCATATCAGATTATTGAAATCCACTATATTACAAGACTACTCATCATCTTGTATAGTAAGTATACTGCTTTGAGGTGGTATCCATATAGCCACCTCACTCCTACATACCACACTTATTAACCCCAATTATGTGAACCTCAGATTTAGATCTCAACATTAGAGTGTCCTCTCCCTTTACTACACTATTTAGATCGTTTAAGTTCCCTGGCTGTAAGCATACACATGTTTCGAATATCAATTCTTGTATTTCAGTATTTTTACATCAAGTACCTAGGCATAATATCTTATCCCATTTCCAATCCAACTGACATACATTAAGATAATACAGTCTATTTTACACAATATTGTACATGCCACTCTTTAGTAAAAATATATTTTCTTTTATTTATACATTAAACATTCACCCAGAGAATTAAAAAGTGGATTTAATTTGTAATTCTCATACAACATGCTGAGAATTTACAAGTAGAAAGAGCCATACAGAATCTCCCTAACAGAATTTTTGGAAGCAAGGGACCATGCCATCATTTATGCGAAGTGCCTGCAGTTCTGTGTAAGATTCCTGCTATTTTATGCGAGGTGCTTGCAGTTCTATGTGAGGTGCTTACAGTTCTATGTGAGGTGCCTGCAGGTCTATGTGAAGTGACTACAGTTTTATGTGAGGTGCATGCAGTTTTGTATGAGGTGCCTGCAGTTTATGTGCGGTGCTTTCATAGTTGCATGGGGAGAAGGCTTTAAAAAAAAGATTGTTTTCATTAGGTTGTAGAGAACCAATATTGAAAATATTAGAATATCTCTTCAAAATATCACCCCGTTAAACCGACGATGACAGACTGCACACAGAGTCCCAAACTCTGTTTTTTTTATCGTACACGGTCTGCGTACACTGCTACAAGCTGTAAGTACTTTACCATAGAGGCGACAACGGAATTAAATCGTTAATGAACGCAATGTTCGGAGGCTATAAATATACCAATAAACGAGCAATTAATGCAATTAAAATTTTTGTTTTGGATGACTAATATGGCGGAATATAATGTGGTACTATCTACTTGTTTTTCACAGTTAATTGGTTCTCGGAAGGAATGGGTACGTGTGTGATAATGACTATGTCTACGAGCGTGAATATGTACACTTTTTTTTACAGATTATAAGTATATAGACTGGTAAGGCCTTCAGGACATGCATGTTATAGTACGATAATGACTGATGAAGGAAGGGGGTTATCTTGAATGTGACTGATTTGGTATAAGTAACTGGAAAAAATTGAGCTGTAATGGCCCCCCAAAGAAACTTACTGTATGGGTACGTCTAGGTAATTATAATAGATTGCATTTATATATAAAAAAAGGTATTAATTTATTTGGTGTAAACCGACTATAAGATTTTATCATCAAAATTATCCATCTTCAGGGTATTTATGTACTTACGTTCATTTATAGCGATTGACATGGTTTGTGAAAAGTCTTGATGGGTAATTACATTTAGTTTGTCTGTAAGTTACGATGGAATGGCGCCGAACTTATAGTCTCTTTTACATGTGCAAGAACAATCCATTTTTTTATTTTTTATTTTATGAGTTACACGATACTGCTTGCTGGTTGGAATATTAATATAACTTTTTGTATGTTGTACGAAGGTATTGGGGGTTAATGATTAATTACACAAATAAATATTTAGTTATCTGCTGATATACGCTTCAGCTACAGTCGTTATTATAGGTAGCATGTGAGCTACTGATTGTTAGTTTTAAAATACTTGTTAGGTTAACAAAGGTATAGTGTATTTAGGATGTATCAACTTATTACCTTAAATTAAAGGTGTATTCATGTGGTATTGCAATTTATTGTATGCTTGGAAAAGCAGGTTGATAAAAGCATGAATTATGTTATGGTACCAAACTGGGATGTACTGTTTACTGGATGTTTTTGCATTGACTGTCAAGGCTATTTTTAGGTAATAGTGAATTGTATATTTTATTTGTCATATATAATACTTGTGGTTAATTGATTTATTCAAAGATTAAATGGAAAGCTGACTGGAGAGATGAAAGTCGTGGGTATATTCGTTTCATTCTTGGCATCTGGCATTGTCATTTACTAAAGACTGATGCAATGACGACACTGTTTTACTTGTGATGAAGCACATAAACATGTACATTCACGCTGCATACACAATATCTTATATCCATTGGCTTGGATTATTTTATAATTATTTGTGATATGGCATCACACAGAAGACTCCTGACAGGCAACTCATCGCTGGTTACCCCTGACAGGTGAATTATCACTGGTGACTTTTTACTGATGAGTTTACAAAAAATACATGGGAGTGAATTAAGATAATAAGAATATTTTTTTCTGTCTTTCATATATTTTTTGTATTGGTATAAAGGAATATAAACAGGAAGTTACTCGTCCTGTACATGTAACAGAAGTAGGTTTGGAATCAGCGAGCGAATCTCAGTGCACTTAGCTAATAGTAGTATACTTAAGTATATGTACTTCTGTGCTGGTTTATTGGTTTATTTATATCCTCCGATCATTGCATTCATTAACTATTTAGTTACATTGTCTCTATGGTAAAGTACTTACAGCTTGTAGCAGTGAACACAAACCATGTACAATTAAACAAACTGAGTTTGGGACTCCTGTGTGCAGTCTGTCATCTTCGGTTTAACAGATTGACATTTTGAAGAGATATTCTAATATTTGAATATTGGTTCTCTACAACCTAATGAAAACAATATTTTTTACTATGCCTTCACCCCATGCAAATATGAAAGCACAGCACATAAAACTGCACGCACCTCATACAAAACTGAAGAACCTCACATGAAACTGCTGGCACTTCACATAAAGCTCTAGTCACCTCACATAGAACTGCAGGCACCTCACATCGAAATGCAAGCACCTCACATAAAACAGCAGGTACCTCACACAGAACTGCAGGTACCTCACATAAAACTGCATGCACCTCACATAAAACTGCATGCACCTCACATAAAACTGCAGGCACCTCACATAAAACTGCAGGTACCTCACATAGAAATGCAGGCACCGCAAGATCGTGATGGTAGTTTACATATCAAAGAGCAAGAAGATTATTTGCCGTACGTGTTACGCCGGGATGAAGTCGCCTCTCACGAATGAAGACATGGTCCCCTGCTTCCTAAAATACTGTTATCGGACTTCTGTGTGGCTCTTTCTACTTGTAATTCTTAACATGTTGAATGGGGATTAAAAATTAAATTCAGGTTTTAATTCTCTGGGTGTGCGTTTAATGTATAAATGAGTGAAAATATATTTTTTTACTAAAGAGTGGGATGTACAGTATTGTGTAAAATAGACTGCATTATCTTAATGTATCTCAGTTGGATTGGAAATGGGATAAGATGTTACGTCTGCATACTTGGGGTAAAAAAAAATGAAATGCATGATTTGATGTTCTAAACATGTGTATATTTGCAGCCATGATACGTAAACTATCTAAAAAGTACATTAAAGGAAGGGGACACTCTAATATTGATATCTTAAATTGAGGTTCAAATAATTGGGGTTTATAGCTGTGGTATACAGGAGTGAGGTGGCTACATGGATGCCACTTCAAAGCACTATACTATAAAGGACAATGAGTAGTCTTGTCCTATGCTGGATTTCAATAATCAGATATGAAGTAGCATGAGTTTAGTGTGAATGTGTGTATGAATGTGTGTATGTATGCGCGGAGTGTACACTGACGTGTGTGCAGTAACACAGTTGTGCGAGTGTTTGTGTGACGGAGTGTTGTGTCTGTGGGTGTGAGTATATGGATAAATTGTATGTGTGCGGAGTGGGTTTGAGAGGAGGGGTGTCGTGTGTGTGTGCCTGTATGTGCGGTGTGTAAACCTATGTGAGTGGAGCATAAGAGTTATGTGAGTGTTTACATGATAGGGTGTGTGGTGTGGGCGCAGGCATACGGATATGTAGTTCGTGTTTGGGGGGAGAGTGATGTGGCAGTGTGTTGTGGGGGTGTGGTGTGTGTTGGTATGTGGGATGTGGTGTGTGTGTGTGTGTGTGTATGGTGCAGGGTGTGTGGTTAAGTGGAGTGTGTGTGTGTATGTCTGGGGGGAGGGCGCAGCTCTCTATATGTGATCCAGTCTATGGAATGGGAGTATGGGTTTTTTCATTTCATCAAGTCCTTTAGCCTTTCAAGTGTACAGTCCCCTACTTAGGGGCTAGCACCTCAACCACTGGTGACGGTAACAAAATTACAAAAAACAAGGTAAGGATGGTGACGAATCCCTATTGATTTGCAAGGGCGCTAAAGCAAAAGTAATCCTCAATCAAAAGTAAATCAAACTCGTAACTTCAAACACCTCAGTAAATTAATAACAGTCAAATAACAATAGCAGCAAGCATAACCACATTAATGTTCCAATCATGAAAAGGTAAACTGTAAATACAACTTCAACTTCAAAGAAAGATCAAATATTGGCTTCAATTCCCAAAGGAATTTATTCAAAACACAAGATCAAATAACAAAATATCAACATAACCATTAGACATTTTACAAACAAATAATCAGCAACACAAGTCAAAATTTTAGAAATTAAAAAATATGAAAGTACAGAAATAATATTAAACATTACCTTTAGGAAAACAGGTGTACAAAAGTACCAGTCAATCTGTTAATCTGAACAATATGACTCAGTGAAGCCCTAACTTAGAGTACTGCAAAGGGTGTAATGAAAGACAAAGACAAATATTACAAACGTGCTAGCCTTATAGGAAACTAACTTTAACAATAACAAAACAATGCTAACTGCGTCCCATACCTCAGTAGCAAATACACAATATGACCACAAGTCTGAAAAAGCTCCTATACTTATAGGTGGTAAACTTCAGAGGAACACATGGCGGTGGAACATCATGTTTACATACTGCGTTGTAAAATGTTCCAAAAAATACAAGTGGATTGCTAGATCACAAGGTACGCAAGTGTTACTATTGATGTGAAATGTTCAAAACGTAGCTGCGGAGAATATACATACATTAAAATAAAGCCAATACATTAGTAGCTGGAAATTTGAAGTGTCCAAAAGTCTAGTGCATCTTAAAACTTGCCGGTCAAACCGACAAGGTAAAATACTAAAGGCTGGTCATGATGAGGGGCTAGGGGGCATCTGCAAAGTGACTTGAGTGTAAAATATGGGGGGGGGGGTTGCTAAGGAAGCTTGCCTAAGCATATAGTGTTGGTCACTTTTTTATTTCAATTTAAAAAGTTATATTATATATTACGTGTGGGGGGGGGGGGTTAGGTTGGAATGCGAAATCGAAAAAATTTAGGAAAATTCGGAGAAAACAGCTATGGTTTGATTGCATTTATTGGGAATCATTCTGGTATACCTAGATGATGTGATGAGTGGTATAAGGAAGTTCGTCCAGGTGTGACATAGTTATTTACTTATGTTAATTTATCAAATAATGTTTTTTCATTACGAAGTATGAGTGTGGTGTGTTTGGAATGCAAAATAAAAAAAATTCTGAAGGTTTGAAGAAAACCACCAAATTTTATTTTATTGTATTTATTTAAAATTGTTCAGGGATAGCAAGAATAGGAGTTATAAGCTTATGTAAGGGTTTCGGAGTCCATCCAGGTGTGTTATATATTTCATTGAATTATTTTTGCTAAGAAAACGTTTTTACATTATGAGATGTGAGTGGAGTGTTTAGAATACGACATCGAAAAAATTTCATTAACACTCGGAGAAAACCCCAATAGTTTATTTTATTGGATATTTTGGAAAATGTTTGGGGATAGCTAAGATAGGAGTCGGGTTTTAGTAATTAGCTTATGTAAGGGTTTGGGAGTCCATTCAGGTGTGTCATATATTAAATTAAATTATTTTTACTAAGAAACTGTTTTTACATTATGAGATGTAAGTGGAGTGTGATTCGAATGTGGCATCGAAAATTTTTGGAAGACTTGGAGAAAACCCCTATAGCTTATTTGACTGGGTTTATAGGAAAACGTTTGATGATAGCTAAGATAGGAGTCGGGTTTAAGTAATTAGCATGAGTAATGTAGGGGGAGCCCATACAGGTATGACATAGTTTGTTACTTAAATTAATTTTACTAGAGAAATGTTTTTCGTTATGAGGTATGAGTGGGGTGTGATTGGAATGTACAATCGAAAATTTTTGGAGGACTTGAAGGAAACCCCTATAGTTTATTTGATTGCATTTATCCAAACTTGTTCAGGAATAGCTAGGGTAGGGTCAGGATTAAGTTATTAGCATAGAGAAGGGTACGGTGACCTCGTTCAGCTGTGGTATACTTACTTAACTTATTTTTACTACAAATATGTTTTTACACTATGAAGTATGAGTGGGGGTTGGTAGGAATGTGAATTTAAAAAAATTCGGAAGACTCTGAGGAAACCCCTTTAAGGTAGGCTATAATTAAGTAAATTAATTAGTGACAGGTATTACGGACAAGATGGATGCCGGAAACAAGACTGGGTACAAAATTTATTGCTTTTTAAATTTTTGAAATTTTAGAATTTTGGGAATTTTTGAAAGTGACATCATCCAAGATGGCGCTGGTGACGTCAACAAAGATGGTAGTGGTGATGTCATGAGTGGCTGATACGCTCCTTTCCCAGATCCCATTGTCCCAGAACATACTTAAATATACTACTTACGTCCTAATGAAAGATCTTTGCACATATTGATGAAAATGCTAAATAAATGTGTTCTGAACTATATAAACAAAGCCCAACAAAAATATTACATAAAAGAATGCTGTTACAGTTTGCCCATCATCCATGCAGTTTCAATTATCTACCACTTACCACAGAGTGGCAAAAATTCTATAATTTACTTAAAAATTTTCAAACAAATGCCAAGTAAAAACAGAGTAACAAGAAAATTTTGCCATGTTACGCCATAATGTTACATTCAAGTCTCTCATGCTCTTGCATAAATTTTTTCTTACTAAAATTGTTCAAATGCCATTTAGAATGCCTGAGTCTATCTCATGGGATCATAAGAGGAATGGTTATAGAGCTGCTAGTAGAAAGGAGCAAGACATGAGAAGAAGCATGAAATGGAGCTATTGCCCAATCAGAAGCAAAAGCCGAGTAGATGTGGGATGTCAAATTGTTTGTAAAGAAGTGGACAATACCCATCAGAGATAAGATATCAAGCTGTTGCCCAGCTAGGAACAAGACCCAAGGAGGAGTGCACTGGAAAATAAAATAGGAATTTGTTGAGAAATTTTATTACATGACTGGTGTGAAGAGGTAAGATGACTGCTTTGAATTGGTAAGCTTACACAAATGTACATAATGTTTCATAACTTTGCATTGGATTCCAATATACATTGTTACATTCTGAAACGTTTAATTCTGTGACATTAAGGTTTTCATATTTTGTTACATGGTTTAAATATAAACAGCCAGTACATTAAGCTATTTACAATAGATATTTAAATGTTAATGCTGGGTCGGTTCGTATTATGTAATGTTTCTTTGTCTGGCCACCTATTTAAGGATATTATCAAAATAATAAATAAGCAAACCATCTTGGACACATTTGCATCCTATGGTGTAAGTCAATAAAAGAGAAGTTGTCATTATGTTTCTTTTCTATTCTGTCTCTTGCTTACTAAACATTAGCTAGCATTGGTGCATAACATAACAGATTTAATGCAATAAGGATACACACCTTCACATATAGTTTATGATGTGGTGAGCCACAATAAATGTTAAATATTTCGAAGAGTAGCGGACTATAGCAACAGGCTTCAGTGAAGTGGGTCAGAAATCAGTTATTGTTTAGTAATTATGTATCTGTAGAACACATGCTACATGATCAGTGGGGTGTACATTTTGTATGTTAAATAGATATGACTAAAGAGTTGTATGTTACCAGAACATATGTTATAAACAGCATAATAAAAATGCCTGGCACGATTTGTCAATTGTGGGTCAGCTTAGTTGATGTGATGCATGATGACAATGTTCTATTACATGTGTTGTGTTGTTTACTGAAAATACAAGAAATGTTAAAATAGGGGATGTATTTAGAGAGTGTTACGCGACAAAGAGTTGTTAATTTACACACAAAAATTGGTCCGCATTCAGAGGGTCTCTGGAAGCATTATCGCCAAACGAAGAACAGTCAGTAATAACTGCTCGGCAGGGTGATAAATAAATTATGTACATGGTGCAAATGAAAGCTCTTGTAAAGCAGTGGGATGAAAAATTGTGGAAAGAAAGAGCAGGACCTGTGCAAAAGTGGGTGGAACAATCATGAAAGGAATGGACTGAACTGAAGTAGGACATAATGGGGACGGTAGTAGGAATAAAAGGAGGCTGTTAAGGTTATTTGAGAAAAGTTACAATAAGGTCCGACAGTAAACCACAAGGCATTGAAGATCAGCTTTGTAACAAGTTGAGCTCCAATAAAGCCAAGTGAAAAAAAAAAGAGATAAATCCAAAGAAGACAAGGTTGATAGACATGTACTGACATGAGCAGAGAGTGACCAAATATTACAAGTGTAGATTGAAGAATGGCATGGTAGACACAGAATCCAGCTTAGAGATGTTGTGGACGAATGTAAACTGTACAAGTGGAGACTATGAAAGTAATGAACAATATCAGTATGCTGCAGCATTGTACAGGAACTACAGAAAGTTATCAGTCCGCTGAATTGTTGTGGGTAATGACTGCACATAGTAGCCACACCAAGATGATCCAATGAAGAATATTGTTCATATAGTGCAGTTTTTTTTATAGAAGAACCATTAATACTTACCCAGCTAAGTTCATCAAGAACACAAACAACATCTTGCTCAATGTGTACATCCCCAACAATGTTGAAAGTGGAATTGTTTTTTATCTTGGCTCATTAAAGTGGTAAAAGTAATGAATTTCCAAGAACTTGACTAACTATATGCAAAGTAGAGAGGCTTTCATGAAACAGTATTGGAATGTCTTAGAACAGGATATGCTAATACAGGAAATTTTCCAAAACTGGTATCAGACTATGGTATCAGCAAGTAGGATTTGATAGCTAATAGAAGAATGTGCATTTTTTGACACCTGTTTTCACTACATTGTATCACACAGGTTGAAATAAATTCATGAGATTGCTACTATCAACCATGTTAAGAGCTATGATGAACTGACAACCATTATTGAGTAGTTGGAGCAGCTATTTGTGGATTGGTGACACAGTCTGCAAATATGGAATGTAACATTTGCTGAAATTACAAAAAAAGACCAGCCATGAAGGTTGGAAATGCATTAAAATATTTGTCAGCTCCTTCACTTGATAGAGCAGATGATGATGATAATCTCTTGAAAGGTTGAGATGAGAAGCAAGTTCACTACCTTCCACCTCTCCTGATTCAGAGGTACAAATGCATGTGGCACAACTCTGAATGATTATGAATGACATTTTGGTAAATTTTTAAATACACTGGCCACATGCCTCTTGCAGCGGGGTAAATATGACAGCTGTGGCAGAGGAAACAAACCCTAGCTCTCATTCATAAAGAGGCGCAGATGAGGTAACAAAGCAGGAACAAAATGCAACCACAGACAATTATGGTGGCATTGCCCCGAGGAACACTTCAAATTATAAATATGCAGACACAGAAAACCAAGGTTTAGGTAGTAAATAAAATAGGCCTCATATGTTGGTCTTTGATAAGGGCATAATCGAAGAGTTAACTACCAGCAGGTATGAGAAAATGAATTAGCAGTTTTACCATTAACTGGAGTAAAGATCGCTGAGGTGACAAGTACACAGAATTAAACCATTAGGCAAGTATTAGTAGTAATGAGTATCGAATGAATATATGTACCAGTGAACTTCATTGGTTGTCAGAGGGTTAAACAGCAAATATGGAATTAATTTTTTTTTTGTTTTACATGCAAAACAAAATAATTGTGAACAAAATGCAGTATTCACCATGCGCAGTACCAACCACATGTTTAAGGAGTTCAATACTCATGATAAAATCAGGATAATATACAGTACTAAATTGGAGGCTATATATAAACAATAACTACAGTATTAATTTATTTAATTGCCACACAGGGCTATGGCTGAAACAGAAGGAAACAGAATTGTCACTTCAGCCAGGAAATCAATGCCTACCAAGAAAGCTCACTATTCGAGGAATAATAAATAGAAACATGTACGATATACTTTCCTCAGAAGGCATGGCAATGGTTATAAAATAGGTTAACAGGTTCTGCATTTGCCAAAACACCCACATGTGTGTTACTGTGCCAAAGTTTCCAAAACAGCATACCAGAGAGGGAAATAGCACAAAATCTTGCACAAAAAATCACTGTAGTTCTAATTATTAAATTAAACCTATGAATATTGGTGCAACATTCAGATCAAAGCACAGGTATTTGGAATTTTGATGTCTATATACCATAACTGTGTCCAAGCGAATGTCACTGGTGGTTTTTGTAAAAGATTGCTGATTACAACTATTTCATGCAGCTAGACTTTGTAGCATCATATAGCCATGTTCCGCTTCACTCAGAATCGTGGAACTATACTCAACATTTCAGTATGGCAAGATAAGGTAGATCTATTCAATTTACAATAAGGCACAGAGTTATGTAAAAGTTACGTTCCTGAGTTTGTTACGTAACATAATGTTGCGTGCCAAGTACCTGGAGGCCGGTGGTCGGCAGCTGTTTCATAACACTTTGTGGACTGGCCCCTGACTCATAGACCGGGCGGCTACGTGATGGAAGACATGCCGAAGGTACGTCGTAGATACCTGTCCGAACTGTGTCTTAACCCTACGAGGGTAGCCTAGGTGACTTAATTCATGTCCGAAACATGTAGTAATGTTTATTTTTAGACTCCTGTAATGTAGTTATTCCCTGACTGTTTCGAAGAGTATAAGAGTGCAGAATCGGCACATTTGGCCAGAGTTCATTATTGGTAGTGCTAGAGGAAGGTGCTATACTTGTGGAGAGAGACTGGTGAAGACATCTTGGTGACGTCAGAGTCTACAGTGAGGCGGCAGGCGGCTACCTTCGGAGCAGTGTTGGACGAAACAAGAGGACTGCTGCAGCGGGCTGACAGGCAAACAGGAGGTGCACGACGGGAATCGAACCGAAGACCTCAAGAGTAAAGACAGCTGTGCACTCGGGGTGCTGCGCAGCACACGGCGATTCATCACCAGTGCGGACTATTAAGGTTGTACACTGTCACTATTTTAGAGACTGTTGATTGGATACATGACTGAATTTTTTTGTGATTTGTAGTGTTTAATTAATTGTTGGTAGACATTTTTCGTGCTTGAATTGTCAAAGTTAATTAACGTGTCTGTGACACAAGAGTAATTGTATGTATAACTAATTGTGTTGTGAGAGTTATAGTTGATTACTGTTTTGTGTATTTCGTAGCTTTGTGAGCTATTAAATCCAGTACTTAATTTAACTCTTTTATTTATAATTATAAGACCTCTATCGCAAAAGAACTCATGGGAATTGCCTACACATAAAATTTTTGTCTCATACTTGTAACAATAATTTTATCCTAAATCTATACTTGAATGTAACTATAAAATAAACTTAATATTATTAAAATGTAATGTTTTGGAAGCAATGAGTCTGCTTGTAGAACTTAAAGGCAATAAATTAAATATACATGTAATACAAATAATACTGTAAGCACCCTTGAAACATGCACAAATTTTCTCAAAATTATTAGTTTTGTCAAAAGTAGGTTGCGCTTGACAACAGAGCGACAATTTGCGCACTAAGCCTAGCTGCCCGGTGGAGACTTGACTTTGTCTGCAACAGCACTCACGCAAGCTTTCATGCACTATGCACAGCACAGATGATGCCAGGCAAATAACAATAAGGCCTCAAGTGAGCTCATCTCATCTGATCAGTAATTTTCGCGAAGGAAGTAGTCAGTGATCACTGTGCCATATGCAAGATTAAATTTGGGCTGAACGTGTAATTCTGTAACTAAAAAATAGAAACTCTTGTATAATGTACAATCACTAATTAGCCCACATTCTATATGATAGAAGTTTCTCATTCCTTCTGAGTGGCGTAGCCAGGATTTAAGTTTGGGGAGGGGAGGGGGGCATCAGTCATCCATCTCCCCTAATGAAGCGGAGGGTCCGGGGGTCCTCCTCCGGAAAAATTTGGATTTCAAGGTGCAAAATGAGACTATTTTAGCAGTTTTCCTAGTAGAAATACAGTGAACCCTCGATAACTCGGACTAAAAGGGGGGAGAAGCTGTCCGAGTTACGATTTGTCCGTGTTATAGAGGGGCGTCCGGGGAGGTGGGGTAATCAGTCAATCACAAGAAACACGAAGAAATTAGTACGCTATCATTTCTACAAGCAAAAGAGGCTGCAATAAATACTGTTTTGCACGTAACTATCGTATCAAGTTACGGGGAAGGTCGCCATGCAGTGGGAAAATTAATGTAACGTGGAAGACTATAAAAGAATGTCAAACAATGTGGGCAGTCAGATCTTTATTTATTTTTTTATGCTGCTACTTCTGTCTGATCCTTTTTTTTATCTCTGTGCTAGAAGCTGGCACCAAGGCACCCTTCTATCGCATAAAAGTTTTCGTCCTGCTGGCGACAGCTAATGTGTGCGCACGTGTGAGAGAGATATGAAATGATCGTTGGAGATAAGGTAGGGAGGTTGCGAGCAGAAGTAGTCAAGGTCAACCGGTACAGTCTCATCACAACAGCAATACAAACACCGCACGTGACCGCACGCATCTCACACAAAATGTTTACATTGAAAAATACCTTACGTCCGTATGTCACAGTGTAGAGGCAGCAGCCAGCTGCTAGCCTGATAGTTACTGTACCCTCCTACAAAGTTACAAAAACAATTTTCCTCGTATACATGAATAAAAACGGTACTGTAATTAACAATCCGTCTGGGTCACTGTACATGTGAATACATTTTAACACTGAACGGCTACGCACAGCTGTTATTTTTCAACCCAGGCCGTATGACGTCATGCCAGGATGGCACGTGCGCTGTCTGTTCAGGGGTGTACAAAAAGATGCAGCTTCTTACAAACTTCGCGCAACAAACATCGCGGAACTATTTTGCGTTAACTAAAATTAAACTCGTGTTAATTGAAAATGAGACAGTAAAATTTTTGTCGTGGTAGTTAAATTCACGCAGCTTGAGGTCGTGCTAAATGAGGGATAGGTGTACAAAGGAACCTCTTAGTAAACACCCTGTTAATAAAAAGTTCTCATTAATACAAAGTGGTTTCCTTCCCCCTTGGAACGAGGTGATAAACTGAGTATGAACTTTAATGCCTAATAAAAATTTTCTTTATGCATTGGGGTAGCAGTAATGTTTGTATTTTGGGGATAAACAGCTTGAAAAAATATTTACAAACTTTCTTATGTTTTTGCAAACGCCTGTTAATACAAGCCTTATTATTACAAAGTGCACAAATTTCGGTCCCTTCAGATTTTTATCAAAGAGGTTTGACTGTATTAACAAAAAAATTATTTTTTAATGTTATTTACAGTATCTTGGTATAGGTAAAATGTTTTATCTAGCAGCAAAACAGTTAAATTGATATGTTTCTAACAGAGCCATCAGGTTCCTTTATGTTGTTCTGGTCAGCATGAAGCATTTAATAGTGCACCCCAGTCTGGAAACATAGGACAGTGGGGCTGCAAAGACAGTACAGGAAGTTTTGTGTTATTACTTAATGACCTAGTAATGCTCGTATAAAATTACAAGCAACATATCCCAAAGATTATATAAACATAGTACAGTTAACAAAAATTATGGAGTCTAAAAATAACACAGGCCAACGATGAAAAAACTTTTCTACTGAAAATACCTCATTCTTATGTTTTTTAGGTTGCTGAATCCGTGTATAATGTTGAAAAAGGTGTATCACCCACCACTTATTCACAATTTATAGTTAAATATATGAAATTAAGCAATATTTTTAGAATTTTACAGCATTTTTATATTTTTCAAATAACATTGAAAAAGTAGATCTAATGAACAAAACTGATGTTGGTAGCAATGCTGAAACAAATGCTAAACAGCTAATGTTTTGTTTACCCTCTACCTAACCTCACTTTCAAGTTTCCTGTACATGTGCTCAGAGCAATGTCTAGTCGCGGTTGTAAAAACTCTGCTAACAGTTTTTGTTATATTTGTGGTAAGTTTGTAATTAAAAGACACCAAAGAAACATTACAGACTTTGTGGAAAAAGTGTATTTAGCATACTTTGGAACTAAACTCGGAGATCAGGATAAATCTTGGGCGCCGCATAAGGTATGTTACGTATGTGCTGAAGACCTTAGAAAATAGTCAAAAAAGGAGAAAAAACACTTCAAATTTGCTGTTCCTATGATATGGAGGGAGCCAAGAAATCATTCTGATGACTGCTACTTTTGCAGTGTTGATATTAGTGGCCATAACTCTAAGAATAAGAAGGTAATAAGTTACCCTAACCTTCCGTCCGCCATCCAACCAGTAGGGCACGGTGTAGATTTGCCGGTCCCTGAA
>PNEQ01048814.1:0-18167 GCA_003012365.1 Medauroidea extradentata | reverse complement strand
AATAATGCTCTCCAAATATTTTTCAAGGAAATAATTGTAGCTATTATGAAGTTTCTTTTCAGTAATGAATGGTAGACCTTTAATTTTCTAAATGACTCGTTCAAGATTTGTATGAAATGTTGGTCAGTATTATGTGAGATGTGATTTTCTGTATAAACATTGTAGTAGTAATCTTTTCTTTAAAGTGTTCACTGAGAGATTTTTATGTAAACTTGGTAAAGTCAGCACTGTATTTTGTTCTTTTAACTCTTATTATCCAGTGTATTGTTGTACAAACATAGTTATATTTATGTTTTCAGTTAACATTAATTTTGTAATACTTTCTCAAAATCATAAGTAACATTTTTTTTCATAAAAAAAATGTTAATACAAATGTTTTACTTTTTTCTAAAGGAGTTCCATTGCCTGTGGTGAATTTTAGCACTACAAAATTGTGTATAGCAATAATTTTAACGTTAAAAAAATTTTTTATTCACCGACTATTTTCACCGCTTTTGCAGTTTTATACCGACATTTAGCACCGATTTCAAGAAATTTTCACACCGACTTTTGTAAATTTTATTTACCGTTTTCCGGTGTCCCTACTTATAACTAGAGACATGCAAAAATTCGCGTTATCATTTGGTAGCAAAATAAACTTCACATTACTATACATAACAGAGAATAATCTGCGATTCAATTGGCCACGAAATTTTACGTGTTACGTCTTAACAGAAATTGGCCAGCCCGTGTAAGCATTCTCCGCGGTAAGTCATGACAGTATCGGCCAGCGGGAGACGTCGAACGAGCGTATAGTCACTTGGAGTCTAGTCAGCTGTCAGAAAATAACGCGAATTTTGCATATCTCTACTAATAACAAAGCACTTAAAATCACTAAATCCGAGAAAGTGGTGCAGGAGTGAAACATTGCACTCACAATCGGGAAGACTGGAATTCGAGTCTTGGTCAGGCCGAACAGTTTTAGTTTCCACAGTTTACAGAAATCCATCTCTGCGAATGTTAGGAAGTTTCCTTCAAAGACATACCCGTACTGCTTCCTTTCCTGTTCCTGATTATCTAAGCCATTAAAGCCGGCCTCCGTAGTGTGGTCGGTAGCATACCGGCCTACGGTGCGAAAGGTCCTGGGTTCCAATCCCGGTACGGACATGAATGTTTTTGTCGTTTTCTTAGGTTTAGTTGGTTTGTAAGCCGTCCCTCACTAAGCCTGAAAACTGCATAAAACCGGGGGAAGTTAATAAACTCTCTAAAATAAAACAAAAATATCTTAGCCATTAGTTCCGTCTCTGATGACCAGAACCGCGAGTTTGTCAAGAAAACATTTTTGCACTGTATTTAGAGTCGATGATATATCACGAAAATGATTCGTGCCAACATAACCTTGAAAACTCTACAGTTTCTTGCAACATATATGATTCGGTGATATACTTCTGACACAACGTTGCTGTCTGCTGACCAACAGGTACCAAATATTACAATAGTGGGATTCCTGTTCGCTCAGTCAAATACGGTTAACAGCTCCACGTACATGGAAATGTCAGCGAGTTTTTGATAAGCTGAACGTACGTCGAAACTCAGCAAACAGTTAAATTTTCCCACAATAAACTGTCATCTCTAACCACGGTCGTAGAAGAACAGGCCTGGACACTCGCCTGGAAACTTGACCCCCTTGTTGTTTGGCTGTAGTTCACTAAGTTCACGACAATACTATAGGTTTTTGGCGCTGTTGTTAGGGCGGTCGGCTCGAACTCCGCCCACTTCCTTTACACTACGATAAACAATTTATCAAAACGTATTTTTTAACAATTTATGAAATACTTCCTTCGTTCACAAATTTAAGAAAAGGCTCCAGCAATCTTTATTTACTTTATAAATTTAACACTGGAAAAAAGTGGACGGAGTTTGAGTCCGACCACCCGGAAAACAGCGCCAAAAAACACAACATTCTCGGTAACTTGACGAACTACAGCAAAATAACAAGGGGGTCAAGCAAAATACATTGGTAGATAGGCGAGTGTCCAGACCTGTTCTTCTACGACCGCGTCTCTAACCATCATTTCTAGGGACCCCAATTTTGGACGAAAAGATTTTTGACCCACTTTGCTTCAGCGCGTAATGTGTACGTCTGCAGTTCTGCTGCATGGTTATTGGGCATCATGCCTTTTTTAAGTGACGTGTCTCTTTTGACTGGGTCAATCACAAATAGGTTACTGCAACAACACAGGTCCGTTATTCGTGGGTAGACCCACAGGACTCGTCGTGAGAGTTAAACAGTCCAACCACTGGCCGTGAAGCAGAAATGCACATGCGCACGTAAGTCACTGAAACAAACTGTGGCAAAATTCTTTTAGCGAAAATCAGCGGTCCTTAGGGCGTTCAAGTGGGGAAAAATAATAATTTTATATCTGTATAAAATAAGGTTAGATTCGTAGACACTATTTGACAGTACATTTTCCTCTTACGAAAAAAATTTACCTCAGCCAGTTTTAACATGATGTCAATTCAAAGTCAAAATTTGCGTATTTTTACTTCATGCAAAACTTGAAAACCAGTGAACATAATGAAATGGAAAAAAATCACATCAAAACTACATGCCACGGTCTACAGCTTGAAGCACATAGAAACCCTTTACATAAATAATTTGTATTTTTAAAAAGATATCTAAAAGTAATAAAAAATTAGCAAATTTTTAATAATTTTTTTATGTACAATTTTTTTTTGTAATTGATATGTATATGCTTCAAGCTGTAAACCGTAGCATGCAGCAAATGTAATGCCTATTTTTGTATGAGAACCTCTTTTCATTCAAAAATATTTCGAAACTGCACACATGAAATTTCAGAGCGCAGAACTTGTAACTTAATTATTCTATACTTAATGTACAAAATATGTATGGAGTATTTTGTATTGAAGGTAACTGAGTTAACATAGAAGGAAACGTATCATATGTAATCGGCCATGGTCGATTCCCAACAGGCCCTAGCTGATTCCCTTTGCATTTTCCCTGTGTACCTCTATCTAGACCCTGAAGTTGTTATGGTGCACGTATAACCTTCAATAAATTAAATTTTAAAAATATGTCACAGGAAAAAATTAATCTGATACCTCCGTAAATCATTGGTTCTGTTTTATGGCGTTCGGTATTTCTCGTTATATTTGGTTTCCGGAATTCCTCAGTAAATATAAGACAGAAATTGCCAGTAAGTACAGCTTATGAAAGTCGCAGAAGGCTGTACGTGTGCGAAAATCTCGCCTACAAGCTAAAGAGTGCACGCTGTTACAGTCTATACGTGGGTACGTGATTACAACATTTAAAGTTCCTTTCACCGTAACCGCCTGCTATCAACTCTTGAAATTATATGCACTGTCGCGTGTGATTGTATCAGATCGATTTGTGTCCAGACCAGTTGGCATGCACGACTACTGTCCCGATAAATGACTCAAATTATTTAGCGTGCAGATATATTTACCAACGTTTGACGTCATCGAGTTTTTATGGAGGTTTATACATTCTGCACGGTCGGAATTCCTAGTTACACGGGTTCTGATGATGTAAATTTACGACTGTGTTTCGTGGCTGATTCTTAACTAAGGAACCGGTGATACATACATCAGGGAAAATATTTAGCATGGGGGGATCATACGTTTTGGAATACTAGAATGAAATGTTTTTTTTTCACATGGAGGTAACAAATAGGTCAGGGGTTTATTCGACCCCCAGATCACATACTGGGAGGATTACCAACGAAGAACAAAACACTCTGTGTGTCACTGTATATTTAGTACCATTATTTGCGTGAAACTATGATTGATATTTACAAAAAAAAGAACAATAAAATGTGTACGATTTATTTTGATTATATGCTAATTTTGATTCCTGGCTCACAAAGTGACGAAAACCTGTCACTACCTCTGTTTTATTTCCAGAGGAATAATATAAATTTATATTAAACAGTGAATATTATTCTTCCTTCTTTCTTCGTGTGCAAAAAATATCAAAACGTTTCTATACGGTAGGGTTTAAAAAAGATTTTGACTATTTTGACATTTAATGTTGCGAAATACAAATTTCATAAAATTAGTCACCATGGCATAATCAGGCTCAAGTATTCCTTAGAGTCATTGCAACTCCGTGAAGAAATCTATTTGGAATCGTATGATTAGTTCACTTCAATCATTGTTTAATGTTTAAGTAATTTTGTTTGAAATATTTAAATAAAATTCATAATGCAACAACTAGCAAACCCCTTAATGAATTTCGATGAAACTTTTTTTTTTCGTATGCAGGTGCTTCTAACATTTGTTTCAAGATGCGAATAATCATGTTAAGGTTACACAATTTTGAAATTTGGATTGTAAAATGTATATTATTTAAATTATTATAATTACCTTAATTATTTCTATTAAACTATGTTGATCTTTTGTAGCAAATCTCTCCCACTAGTACTTGATAAACTATCACCAAAATATATAATTTAAAAAGTATTTTTTGACCACTTGAATGCTCTCAAATTGTGATGAGATATAAATTACGTGTTCGAAAATAGCAAGTCTTGATAAACTCAACAATGGCCTCCACTCGTCGCAGTGAGAGAAATGGCGCGGTCCTGTTTGGCATTCCTATAAATCGGTAGTCAAACTTTCGTGACTTTCGCTACCAGTCCCAAACTTATTGACATTCCAAAATTCACGCAAGTACAACATTCTGCACTGTAAAACATTGTACATTTATGAAGTCTCTATTTGAAAACTTCTGTAATTATCAAAATATATTTTGTAACTGTATAAATACACTTAATGGAATTTCCAGCACGTTTCTATGAATTG
This sequence comes from Medauroidea extradentata, assembly GCA_003012365.1. NCBI lineage: Eukaryota > Metazoa > Arthropoda > Insecta > Phasmatodea > Phasmatidae > Medauroidea > Medauroidea extradentata. The sequence goes on along the minus strand of PNEQ01048814.1, from coordinate 13,343 downwards.
AGTACAGCTACGCTTGTATTTGAACATACAAGTAGACTACATTATTATTATTATGTCTACTGCAAACACGGATACATGTACGCTAAACCAGAGCTTGTCCGTTAAAATTATTTAACTTAAAATTAATAAAAGACTACCTGACCCCAAGCAAAGAACTTTGAACCTTGTCTAAACAACAAAGAATCTTAGTTTAGCCATACACGAAACATCATTTTAAAAATAATTTGTCCATACAGTGATCTCATTTAAAAAACGTAATTTAAATGTCGAGTTTCAAAGTTTAATGAGCTATTATTTGAACTAAAGTAATACTCTAGGATAATCAAGCCGGTATATTGCATAGGAGCATAGTTAAGCCAAAATACTTTGTAAATATGCACTTTTACAGCGGAAGTTTTATAAAAACTTTGGCAGCTAATTTACACAGGATTAATCTAGGACCTACAAAAATGTACAGTACATAGGTTAGTATTGATGTCTTCACTTTGAATTAAAACAAGCGAATTCTATTAGAGAAAATTTATAAGGTGAAAAATCAGCCAGTAATATACTGCTAGCTGGAATATGAGAAACACATTCGTGACAAGAACTAAAGAGCTGCGTAATTCCCGGAAAAAGGTAGAAACACTGTCAGGTTTGTGAGGTTAAGTCATGAGAGGATATGTCACATCTTGTATACAAATAATTTATTATCTGATCATAACTGAAGAGGTCAGATAAATTATTGACGTCTCCTTGTAAAAAGAATAAATTGTATGCTTATGTGCACAACTCTGTCCTAATTACTAGTAATTACACGGTTATTCATCAAGTCGTGAGAGAATTATCTTACAGTACATAGGCCTACTATCATAGGCCTAATTACGCTTAAGAAATTAATGGATAACGTACGTAATGCAACGTAAGGTATAAGCAAAGACAGAATTGAAATATTTTCAAACAACTTCATCAAAAAAACTTGAAGATAAAGAAAAATAGAAAAATGAGTGTGGTAAGTGGCCCTGCCTCTTAAATAATTTTCTAATTTTAATTCCAGAGGAACAGTTTCCACAAGCCAGCCATTATAATTTACAGACATGAGGCAATCTTCATTACTGCTTTATTATTAAAGTTTGGTTACTATTATTCGTGACTGGGAAAATACTAAAGAAACTCACGCCCCAAGACCGCGTCTTATTTCAATGTAGTGCTTCGACACACAATATCAGAGCATTTAGAAGCAGTGTGGCGTGTGTTACGAACTCTAACCACGCGTGCCAACTTGTTCGAAGCGCTAATCAGTATGGGCAGGGTGCCAATCGTCTGACGGTGATCTTGGCAGGCACCAATCAGACCAGCAGTTCTCGGGGAAAGATTTGAGGTTAGAAAGGTTAGGGAAGTAAGCATCCAAAATGCCCATTGTAATTAGGGTCAGCTCTACAGAGTGAGTTGGAACAGTACGCTCACATAGTATTTCGGGATGACCTTGGTTTGTTTCCCGATTTCGACCACAAACACTGAAGGAAAAGTATCGTTGTACGTACCATACTTCTGTTAGAACGGGGACAAAAGTTCAGTTTGGTTGGTTGTCTGCAATAACTGGGTTGTTCCTACAACAATCCTAACTAATATTATAAATGCGAAAGTAACTCTGTCTGTCTCGCTTTCACGCCAAAACTACTGAACCGATTTAAATAAAATTGGGTATACATATAGTCTAGAGCCTGGAGAAGGACATAGGCTACTTTTTAATGTAAAGAAAAGGGTTGTAAGGGGTTAAAAGGGGGGATGAGAAGTTGTATGGAACTATCGTCATTGTTAACTACCGTCATTGTTGATTCGATACACCCGCAAGGGTGTAAAATAATAATAATTTATGGTCAAAAGTAAAATACAGTTTAAACTGAGAGTTAGCGTTAGCGTAAGTGGACCTGGTATATATAAACCTAAGCAGCGACCAATAAAACGCAAGCATCAGTCCGACAAAATTACTGTCCCGACAGTCCGACGAAAGTAGATTCTTTTTATAATTTTCGCCATATCGGACCGTGCAGGGAATGGAAATGAAACATTACAAAACAAAATTTTCTTGCAACTGAAAATATTTGATATATTTCACTTGTAAAATAATGTTTTATTTATAATAACATTTAAAACAGATAAACTTCACCGAAAGTACCTTGAGTTAAGTTAATTTTCGCACCATAAACAAAGAAACTATGTTGTTTGTGAATAGATGGTAAATAACCGTTTTTTTTCCCTAAAAGTACGTTCATTTCAGCGAAGAACATTATGCATTATGTTTGTATTGCCTTTTATTACGCGACATATTTTCTTCAATTTCACGTGTACTTATATGAAATACCTGATTAATATATAATACATTCAATAAAATATGGTGGCATCTATCTTTGGTACTGCCGACGGCCATACCACGACGAGCCGCATGTCGGAACATTGTAACCGCTGCCAGTAACGTCGTGGCTGTCTTGCTTAAGGGTGTTCAAGTGTGATAAAGTCATAATTTTATATATTTATTAAATAATGTTAATTTTGTAGATGATACTTGTAAGTGCAATTTCCTCTTACGAAACAATTTTAGCTTTCACAGTTTTCTCTTAACGGTGCGCCAAAGTCAAAATTTGCTTGTTCTGTTGCTATGCAAATAGTGTAAACCAACTGACCTGTAGTGAAAAAATATATCAACGTGGCGTTGCGAGAGGTCATGTTGGACACAGCTAGTAAATAAGATACGTAGGTAACAAAGAAAAAAAAAGAAACCCGATGAATTTCCGGGTGTCTGGTAATGACTAACAGCAGATATTTTGGGCGTCCTTTGTGTCCTGCACGAAGGGAAACCCCGTGTTTTCGCACACGGCTCTCACGCGTGATAGGAAGTGTGGCGGGGATATGCCACGGCCACCAAGGAGGAAGACAGACTCGTGCCAGCTGGGGATTCCCGCAGAGCGCGTCAGGGCGCCTTATCTCAGGCGCCGTGCGATTAGACGCACTCCGTGACCGCCCTCGTCAATGTGCTCAGCCACTTGGATACACACCAACACGTCTCCGGCGCAGTGATGCCACACGTCTCTCGCGAAATTCCTCCTTTTGTGCGTGCCTCGAATATCCCGTTTGTGTCCGATATATCTTCTCGTTCAATGACCACTAGGAAATATCTAATCGGTATAACAAATGTTTTACTTTTAATATCACTATTTTATTTGTACAGTAGTTTATTGCTTAAGGATGTTCAAGTGTGATAAAATCATAATTTTATATTTATATGAAACATTGTTAGTTTTGCAGACGATACTTGTGAGTGCAATTTACTATTACGAAACAATTTTAGCTCTCATAGCTTTCTCGTAACGGGGTGTCAAAGTCAAAATTTTCTTCTTACGCTGCCATGCAGATAGTGAAAACCAACTAAGCTACTTGAACAAAATAATTCACTGTGAACTTACATCCCATGAGTAGAGACATGCAAAATTCGCGTTATCATTTGGTAGCAGACTAAACTTCACTTTCCTACACATACCAGAGCAGGAGCAGAACTCGGGACCTTTGTCTCACCGATCAGAAGCTGTTACTGAGACAAGCGGTCGGGCTCGCTTGCTCTACATGATGCTACAGAGTGGGTAGACAGTAGAGAGTAAAGTCTTGTCTACAGCGTGGTTATTCGAGACAGGAGCAGCGTCTTAACAGAATCAGGAACAAGAAGGGAACCGATCATAAGCATTTGCGTGCGGAATGACTTCCGCTCCCCAATGAAAACCTATTTCACCACGGAGCAATCTTGCTTTGATGTTTTAATTACTACCAATAACTTGGGCGGGTTTCAAATCATCATTTTTTTATATATAATGTCGCCACGGTGACCACTCCTATCAAGTGACAGCAGCCACATTGATTTGAGTTAAAGGAGGTTGTTAAAATAGACAAAAATTATTTGTTTAGGGGACTCTCCCCATCAAGGAACCTTCATCCGCGGTAACGGAACTAGATGGCAGTTGTACCTTACACGCACAGCAGACCCACGTGACTGGCATGTCACGCATTGAGTGACCAACGTGGCAGATAAACGTCCTCGGAGGAGAAGATCTCAGTGATACTACAACTCCCAGAATATCAAGCGGAACATTACTTTAACTTACAGTTTATGTACGGCCAATTAAGTGCCCTGCTTTCCATGCTTGCAGTGACACAATTTAAGGGCAATGGTGTATGGTCATCATTGATTTACAGCATTTTCCCCGGTGTAAGCATTCCTGACGGCATATAGGTCGTTTGGGATGAAGTGAGCACTAAAAATGTAACCTTTGAAAAATATCACTAGCCGTTACTGCATATAATTCAACATTAACTATGGTTGCCATACTGTTTGTATGGTTGGCAGCAAAATTGCGCATTATAGTTCCGTGTATTTTCCTATTTAAATAAAACAATACTGAAACGAAATCAACCGAAATCGACATAACTGTAGTTTACATAATTAATAAACTTTTAATCAAACTATAGAGGTACATACCGACTGCACAATTGATCTTGCACGCGCAAACATCAAGTGACGTGTCCAGAGAGGTTAGACATTTCCCGTCGTTGGTTTCACGCGGAAAGATACGAATTGACTGAAAAAATAACTTTAGCAGACCTGTTTTTAGTGCTAACTTTATCCCGAACCGCCTATATTAACATGTTATATATTTTATGCTCTACTAGTCTATTACAACTTTTTTTTACATTGTGAAATAGTAAATTACTTCCATATTATCTACAATTTTGTTGGGAGATAAGAAAAATTTTGTTATTTCTATACTTCCAACGAATGTCGGATAATTAAGAAAGTAATTTATTATCTAACAACGAAAAAAGTTATAGTAGACTAATATTCAGAGCATATGAAATGTGAAAAAGTTTATGCGCCGTCACGAATTTTTGAAGTGGGAAAACACTAAATTAAATATGGCCGTACAAAATTGCCTTAAAGTAGGAATCAAAGATTTAAAAATAAATAAATACTTATCTTTGATAAATTTTAAAGATATATATTTCCAACGAAATTTATTCCATAAGAAATTTCTTGAGAAATGATGCAACATTCAGACACATTGCCAACATTCATGTTTAATACATAACATCTTAAGTATACTACCACATTTACATGTCGCAAAAATAGTTATAAGCGAATACATTAATTTTTTTATAAAATGCATTCCTGCGATAGTATTTCTTAAGAAACTTAAGTGTCGAGAACAGCGTATAGAACCCTAGAAGCATTTATATTTTTATTCGCAGAGTCAAACATGACGAACGTTAAAGACTGTCGAAGAGTTTTGTCGTGGTTCTCCTGTTGCTTCTCGCGGTTCTGTCCTGCTCTTCTCCGTGAAGGGCGTCGTCTCGTTTCTTTCAGTTGAAAGTTGAAGGCCACCTTCTCGAGTCTCTCATTCTGACTACCGTTACCCCGTCACGTCGCCCATGAGTAGTACTCCATGCCACGTGAGATTCCTTTACGGCAGGTTTAAGCGGATAGGAAACGTGCCTGACACTTCGACCACAATCCTAAACGTTTCATCCCGGAAGGAGGTAGTTCTCATACTGCATCGGTATCACGCCGGACTTTCATTTGGACGGACCAGAGATTCCGAAATAGCTCCAGGTGAATTCTGTGTTGTTTCCTTACCAAAGTTCATGGCCGATTCCTCTCCCAATTTCTGTTATTATGTGTTAAGTTTTGTGCCACCATATCTAATGACCTAGCTATCAACGATACGTAAAGCCCACTTACATTACCTTGCTGCAACACATGTTTAAGATTTTATTAAATTGTAAGGAAATTCAAGTGGCCAAACTGCATAGTTTGATATTTGTACAACATAGTGTTAGTTTTGTAAACGTCACTTGTCACATTATCTTCGACTTACAGTATGGACATTTTTAAGCTCTCATAGTCTTCCCGTAGTGGCGTATTAAAGTTAAAATTTACATGTTACAATGACATACAGATATCGAAAACCAACAGAGTAACTCAAATCAAATAATTCACAGAAAAATTATACACGACACAACCAAATATATCTAAAAAAAAGAAATAAAGAAAACTGTCATCATTTTGAGAATTTCTTCAAAATAAAAAGGAATTTCAGCGTGTGTTTTCAAATCTTGTAGCTTATTTCCCATACCATACTATTTCACTGTTAGCCTAATTATTTAATTTGAATAATTTCATTTTTTTTTAAATTCTACGTTCCCGTAACTTATAAATTGTGACTTTGACATGCTGCTTTGAGAAGAATAATGCAAACTAATACATTTTCAAGGAATAGCTACAAATAACGTCTATGAAACTAGCACTACGTCGTACAAATATAAAATCATTAATTCTTGCCACTTGAACACCCTTAATGGGGCCGCATACCACGCGCTTAAAATGCGTTGGAGAATGATCGTAAACACGTTTTTTTTTCGAAGCTATTCCACATGCACCCAATGTGCCAACGTACCAAATGAAAATACGCTCCCGACAAGGTCGGAATGTTATTGTTAAGACACAATGATCATTAAAAACAGTGTTCGGAAGCCCTACAGCATGGCTTAAAACTGCCTTCAGTTTACCGTACTTAAAATTGTACTAACCGGATGTACGTATTACTCAGATTGAGATGTGCACTGAACTTTGCTACAGACTTTCCACCAATAAAAATATATGGTCACCGCTTAAATAGTCCCATAGCGGAAATGGATCGGTGGTATTCTTGCACGCGAGTATAGAACTTGGCTCGTAGTGCACGGCGAAGCGGCCTTTAATGCGCGCTAAAGATGACCCTTAACAGCTCCGTCGATTTTGAGCCTCTAACGCGATGGTAGCCGTTCCCTGAAGATTCAATTTCCCTACTGTATGTGAAATACTCGTGTATGAAATATTCACGATTACTATAAAAGAAAAAAAAAACATTATTGTATTGATTGGAATGCGCGTACACACCTGAGGCGCATATCTCATTTCATTAACAAAACGTGTTTTTTTTGGCAAGATTTTGCAGACAGTGAAACATAAATATCGAATATTTAAATAATATTTTCTTTTCGCGCGTATTGTAGTTACTAAACCCAAATTTTATTTGACAACTTTGTCAGGTTTTCATTTCCGAATTTTCTGTTATTATCACAGGAAGTCAATGTCGCCGAATTTCAAAGTCAAGGTCAGGTGACACAAATCCTAACTATACGCATACACATGACGTACTTCAAAATCCCACATTCAAGATGAAATAATTTAAATCGGAATGAAAAAGCATGCAAATGAGTGACTAGATCCGTTTCCTACCTAAAGCGCCTATTACAAGAAGCATGGCCCATGCACTGAAAGAAAGTATTGAAAGGTCCATACTTCTGTTCAAATTGGGACAACAGTCCAGTTTGGTTGTTGGTATTATCTGGATTGTTCCTACAACAATCGGTTCTGTAGAAGTAACAATATATTCTTCAAAAGAAAGATGCGCTGTGCTCCTTCGACAGAAGACTTTTACTTCTACAGAACACATTGTTGTAGGAACAATCCATAAAGTACAGACAACTAAATAGACTGTGGAGTCCCTATTTTAACAGGATTGCGGTACTTGCAAACATATTTTTCTTTCAATGTCGGATAAAACTCGTGTGAGAGGCCGATGTCGAACTAAAAAATTTCATGCAAGAATTCATCAATAAAGATGGATCTTCAAAAGATTCAGGAAACAGAACATGGCCTATTTTTAGGTACGCGGTTCCGTAACTTGTACGACGTTAAGTATTCTATTGGCCGTTCTAATCTGGTCATGTGACCATTTGTATACCGGCCATACATATGAGTGCAAATTAAGTTGTAATTGAGTTTACGAAGAAGAATTTGGGTGTCACATAGCAGTCATACACTAGTTTTTTTTTTTTTTTTAATTTATAACAGATTCCAGGAAGCAGAAATAGCACAGGTGTAAGGAAAATACTGTGAAAAAAAAACTATTATTTTTACTAGTGTCAGCATGTTTTAAGAAATCCTTATATGTAAAATTTTGCTAACCTAATGTCTATTTAAATATTGACGTACGCCCCCAACTAGTATCCACAAGGAGAGAACTTGTTGCAAGATACATATGTGTGTGAAATACATATAAACGTTGTGTTGATATTCCAGCATGAGAATTTATGTAGACTACAATACGCATAAACTCGTACGGCGTGTAAATGCCGCTTACGGGCCAAAAACGCCGCCAACAAAAATAAAAAAAATAAATTTTCAACGTGGATACAATGCTCGATTTGGATAAAGTAAGCTTAGCGTGTTTAGCTAATCAAAATATTTTGCTACAGAAAAATAAATAAAATTACCAATATTTTTGTATACATTAATGGCTGTTACATTAATTATACTATAGTGACATATTGGTGATTACTTTTCACGCCTGCCTTTACTTACTGGATCATGGAGGCTCAATATATTTTAGTCTTCTTGGAGTTACTCGGGCTGTATTACAATGCACAATGTCCGGGAGTATTATAAGGATATCAAAAACAAATGAATAAGTAACTAACACATGCATCAGCAATTAACCCCGATATTTAATAGCCTTTTACAGTTTGCTAATTTTTTAAGTGGTTGCTGATACACATTTTTATTTTACGCGGAAGAAATGCTCGTGGTGTCGGTACAGGAAGGAGGGGTTGGGTTACAGGGGAAGGGGGAAGGCATGGTATTTGGCGTTTCGCTCAACAAGCCTGTCGTCCTTCGTGCTTTCCTCTGCGGTAATATATTCTACAATAGTTCTAAACGGCATGTCATTACGGAACAAAGTAGACCATTTTTCATTTATTCGGCGGAGACCCTGTCGTTGACAAGCACACCTTTTACGGCGTATGCTGGCCTTGAGGTGCCAGGCGCAATTGGCTATTGATTCGTCGGCGGCGAAGAAGTAATCAAAGTGCAGGGGCTCATAATTATGTCATTGATCACCGACAGGCGGAACTCATCGCATAGACAAGGGGGCACCGGTCATCTTTCGATTAAGGTACGGAAGGAATGAATTGCTCTTTGAAGTTCGCGGAACTGTAGGATGCCTTACCAACCGCGCGTTGAAGTCTCCTGATACGACTGCTTGCCTTTCTCTCTCTCTCGCTCTTTCAGGTTTTCACGTAGTGAAATATACAAATATGTAGTGTATGGGTAGAGTGCTAAAAGAGGACAAGGTATCACACCCCGAGCGCTGTCTTCTGACTGCATAGGCGCCAGTAGGAATCTGCAGAACACTGAAGGATTACATGAATTGGAAGCCCTACGGTAGAGTAGCGACGGAAAACAAAATATTCCTTACGTGCGAAAAATTTGGGACAGACCCAACCAGGAACAAAACCACGATAGTCTTGATGGGAGCGAGAGATGTAACTGTTGTGCTAATCGCGGCAACTCCATAATTACAGTACCTATATTATGTTACGTCTTGCTTTATTATTAATACGTTTTTGTGTCGATTTAAAACAAATTGTAAAGTATTTATTGAATAGAAAGTTGTCATGTAAAGGGGTTATAAATAATACGAGTCTTAAACATGTTACGACAAAAAAATTACGTATTGGATTGAATAGGATGTGAAAAGCAAGTAAGCAAATATACTATTGGATGTATGTCAAAGGTACATGCACGGTCTTTCCAGTTAAATTCTTTACCTATAGGTTTTCTGTTTGCGTGTTTTTGCCACGGTTAAATGTCAAGTGACATGAGGTGAGTATGGAGCAGTGCCGGAATGAATAGGCGGGGGAAACGGGAGATCCTAGAGAAAACCCGCCGACCAGCGGCATCGTCCGGCACGATTCCCACATGCGAAAATCCGGGGAACAACCCCGCCGCAAATCGAACCCGGATTGCCTTGGTGGGAGGCGAGAGGTCTGACCTTTCGGCCACCGCGGTCCCCGTTAAATGTCAAGTGTTTGTGAAAATTTAGAAACAAGATGTTTTCGTTTTATTTGAAATGATCGCGGAAAGAGATAGCTTAATCAAACCATCATCCGTTTGTGAAGTAGAATGTGACATTATTAGTGGAAATTTATGTTAAAATTAAATGCTTTGTCATAAGATCAACTTTATACAGTACATGTTGTTGAAGTGTACACCGTAAACAAACTTCCTGAAATGTTTAGGAAGTAATTAACCTAAACGTAGTATGAGACAGTTACCATACTTCCGCCTTGTAAATATGTAAACTTTTACAACTGTTATAATACAAGTCAGGTAACTTTAGTATACATTTGATTGTTTTATAAAAAGTTTAGGAGTGCTACCATGAATGTCTGGGAAACTATTCTACCATACCTGCTTTCCTAGCGCTCTTATACGCACGTGTGGAAAATTTACAAAATATTTTTTTTACAATGCACGGTATATTTGTAGTTTCTCTGCTTGGATTATAATTTAAAACGTAACAGCAGAAACAGGAGGCAATCATGATGAATTTACAAATAATGGCACGAATAACCAGCTAGGAGTTTCACATCTAGAAAATTAAGGACGGTATTTGTTTAACCAGCAATGTTGAAATTTTAGTATGTTGCGTCAACATTCGTATCAGAAGTCTGCAGATCCTAATACATATGCGGTTATTGTAGAAATACATACAAAGTACGTGTGTTTAACATTACGAGGCATAGCCTTGTATTTAACACTATCATTTCCACTATTAATGCAAACAATAATATTTTTACACATATTAACAATAAGAAAATTATGTAAATGCAACAGGATTCTAACCCGTGCCATTACGTTAGTTAACCGAGTACTTTACTCCTAGACCATCAATTATAAGATGACACTTTTCACTTTTATTGTTATATTTTCAAAGAACCGTTCAATTATTTAACTTAAAATACATTTGTATGTTGAGAACATTCACTTTATTCCATAAAAAGCACACAAAAGACGACAAATGCGTAGTTTTGGTCATACAAAATTTCAAGTTTTCTTACAAAATAATATCGTAACTTTACAACCAAATATCTTAACAAGAAAACTCGTTTTACTTTTACAAACGTACAAAAATACCGTGAAAGGATGTAGAAAACGCTGGCACATCTTGGTTCAGGCCATAGTCGCATATAATAATGGAAGGAGCAACATTATTACAAAAAACCATGGGAACTCAGTGTATAAGTATTAACTCTATGAAGTACGAACGCCAAAACCATCAATTATGACGAAGAAAGATGGCGCGTTGGATTCGAATTTTCGAGGAACAGGGTTCGATTCAGGACTCCTGCCATCTATGTTTCTCGAAATCGCCCCAGATGAATGCTGGGATGGTTCCTTAACATATGCCATGGCAGTTCCTTGCGTAAAGTCGTGTGTGACCGTCTTTAACGACCTTGCTGACGACGAGACGTAAAGACCAATGACATAAAATAATAACAATGAAGAATATTTATGCATCCGCCCATTACGTCAAAAATAGCTGCAATGGGGGTCGCAGCTGCACTCGCCTCCCGCCAAGGCGATCCGGATTCGAGCCCCTGCGGGTTCGGTCCTCATGTTGAAATCGTGCCACAACTGGTCAGTGAGCCTTCTCGGTCTTCCCTCCCCACTTCCCCCAATAACGGCACATCACCATTGTAGAACCTCATTCACAGCTATCAGATGCCTACGGGTGCCCAGTAATAACTCTGCAGTTGTGAGATGAGGTACCTTGGCCCTCAGGTACCCACGATATTAAATTAACACTGTTTTTTTATTTTATACATAAACTATTTGTCGTTATTTTGAATTTGGATTGGAGTGAGTGGTAACGTGCTGCCTGTACCTCCCTCCTTTCAGGACGCTACGATTATGGTCCAGGCGGACTGGTGCAAATCTCGCTGGTGACGTTTCTAAAAGACTTTGATCTCCCGACAGTGTTTTGGAAGGCAGCGGCTGACCTCGAGTGGAGCTGCGGCTGTCACTCTCCCGCACTGCGGCGATCCTTCGTCGACGGCGAATCACGTCTTCCGACGCGCAAACTTCCTAACGCAGAACCGTTCGACTCTAGACACGAAAATAGCTTCGTGGCTCTCAGGTCTCCGACATTACCACGTTTCTCATCTTTGACGAACTGAATGACGTTTCAACATACCCGCTTACTCTCCACTTGACAGGCATAAAATAAATAAATGCTGGACCGCAGATAATCGTGTCTCGTTTTTAAGATGTTTTCACACACCACTGAATTGAAATAAAACTTACTTTTTTTTACGTCCTCAATCGAAATAAAAATCATAATTGCCTGCCCTTTAGAAGATTTGGCTAACGAAAGGATGTGTTTTTGCTATCGTTATACTCTTGTCGCATGTAAAAATATATAATCCCGCCTACCGTTTGGTTCAGTGATTAGAGCTTCTCGCAGATGAGCCTAGGGTCCCGAGTTCGATTCCCAACCGGAGGTATAAAATTTAATACTATCTCTTCGGGTTCAGGACTGGGTGATGTATTTGCCACGCCCTCCCCAAATTCCTGCGGAAGGCAATGGTAAACTGCCGCACGACAATAGCAGCTGAATTCGTACACAAAACAAAATTTGTTCGTAAACACTTAAATGAATTCCATTACTGGCAGCATGTTGCCAGATATCACTGTTTTTATTTGCATATCCTCACAAAGACGCTAGCGGACTGAGAAGACAGAATAAAATTTCCCCTCTACTTTGTGTGAAGGGGTTGTGATACTTCAAAATCAAATAATCAGCCATTTTTTAAATTATAAATAGGGTCTGAGTAGTGCCAATTTTATCAAGCTCTACTACGACAGAAATTCATTTAAATGCGAGGATTCCTTAAAATAAATTTTTGCGAAAAATTTTTGTCAGCTACGTCGATGTCACACATAGTGGTGAGAAACGGCCGTTTTATTGTTTAAACTAGAAGCACGAAAAATTAGTTCCTAGCTTCAAAACGTAATACTTTAGGGCGTTGCGTACCTGGCACTAGTAAGGATAATAGGAATGTGAAATTACATTAGGTGAGAGTAGTAAGATTTAGCCGGTTCTGGGACATGGAGCCGGAGTGAGGATTTCTGCCGAGTGAGGATTTGACCGCCATGTTGTGACGTCACGTCCCCGACCGCCATGATGGATGACCGTGACCTTGACCTTGACCTTTAACCTTGACCTTGAGTGTCAAATTACCAAAATTTTCCAAAATTTCGAAAATTTCAAAAAAATTTCAAAAATCCAAAATTTTCCAAAAAATTTCAAAATTTCAAAAAATTTCGAATAAAATATTACCACCATCTTGATTCCGGACGCCATCTTGTTTCCGGCCGCCATCTTGGTGTTTCTTCCAAAAAAATTTCGATTTCGCATTCCATAATAACCCCG
>PNEQ01048813.1:0-18169 GCA_003012365.1 Medauroidea extradentata | reverse complement strand
AGTCTTATCATTGGGCAAATACTCAAGCTACACTTCACACATGTGTAGTGTACTACAAAGAAGATGCACAACTGAAGCACCTCAATATTGTTTTCATTTCAGATTGTTTGCAACATAATACAATAGCTGTTTATACATTTCAGAAAAAACTAATATCCCTTCTTGCTGCAAGAATTCAGACTTTCAGAAAAATCTACTATTTCTCAGATGGCAGTGCAAGCCAATACAAAAACCGCAAAAATTTCTTGAATTTGTGTTACCATAGTCACGATTTTAACATAGACGCAGAGTGGCATTTCTTTGCCACATCGCATGGCAAAAGTGCATGCGATGGCTTAGGAGGTACAGTGAAGCGGGTTGCTTCTAAAGCAAGCCTCCAACGCCCTTACCATGATCAGATTTTGACTCTGAAAGGACCATTTGATTTTTCAAAGAATTCAAATAAAGGAATACATTTTGAATTTTCATCTGTGGAAGAGTACATAGAAAGTGAAAAAGAATTATCAGCTTGATTCAAGGATGCAAGAGCAATCACTGGCACACTAAAAATTCATTGCCTAATAGCTACGTCAGATTCAGAAATCTCAGTCCGGTTGTACTAAAGAAGCAACAGAGAAGAAGTACATGTCGTGTCTGAACGTGCGTATCTTCTCAAGTCTTGTACATTTCCAACAGTTACATCAGGCTACGTAACCGTTGAATATGATGGTGCATTGTGGTTGGCCTACATACTCACGAAACACGAGAGTGAACCACAACTTCAAGTCAGTTTTCTTCATCCACGAGGACCATCACCTTCTTTTGTATTCCCATCCATTCAGGATATACAGAATATTCCTGCAAGTTTCGTACTTATGCAAGAGGAACCCGTCACTGCAACTGGACGCGTGTACACACTCAGTAAAGGTGATGTTCAAAAGTCTTCAACTCTTTTGGAATTACGGCTTAAACAAAATGTGTGATAAAAACCTTTTCTCCTGTAAGTGATAATACAGACACGTTTAAGCTTTTTATATTCGTACAGCTTTCAAAGACTGACTACAAAACTATTTAACAATAAAATTAAAACTAGTAGTTATGAAAATATATCTCAGCACCACAACTACAGCTAAACTTGTAAGTAATTACGCTGTATATTTATTATTCCGTTAGTATTAATACAATGTTATATAAATTTGTTATTTATAGAATATATAACCAATTCTGTGCTTCAATAGGCAAACATAGTGAACTTTGTGCATGCAATAACCCAGCTAATAAGCTTGCATTGATGTAGAAAACCATTTAATTTAATATGATCCCATTGTCATCCCATTCTGAAATTTTGTAGGATGTCTAACAAAATATATCATTATAACATTTTTTTTTTTCAAAAAAATCAAAAATGGTGTTTTTGAGATTTTCAAAATAAAAATGTTGAAAAAGTGCAAAATATAATTTTTTCTCTCTGTTGTGTCGTGTGATATACCAAATTAACCGCCTTCAAAAGAGCTTTAAAACAAGCCCAAGATTATATTTATAGCTCAAGTAGTTAAAGAGCAGTTGTGATTTTTGTAAACACAAATCGCCATAAAAAAGGTGTAAATTTGAAATTTTAAAAATTAATAGGAGAAAAAATACTGAAGAAAAAAATCCAAGATTCTGGATTTTTCATGTCAGTGTTTTGCATTCTTTAAAAAAAATTCAGAAGAATCTGAAGCGTAAAGGTTTGAAATTAATTATTTTTTGGTTGATTTGACATGGAATAACCCAAACTCAAGTTGTCAAGTCGTGGATTTTCGTCCAGTGTTTTTTGATTTGCAACTGAAATTGGCATAGGGTGCATTGAGGTGTGTCAGCCCGCCCAACTTAAGATATGTGGATCATCTCTAGTGGAGGGAGAAAGGAAATCATTATAAGATATTGTCGTTATCATAAAAATTAAGGTTAGGTTTTTATTTTTTTGTTCGGATCCATATTGGATTTTAGTTGGGTCGAGAGCCTATTTATGGTAAAGCTTTCTTGCTAAGATGCGGTCATCTTGTTTTCATGTAGAGCGATTCGGGCCTTGGTGCACACGTGCGCCCTGTTATAAAAACATCAATAGTATAAACACTTGTCTACAGTTTGTCGATAACGTCACAGTACATCTGCTAGTAAATCGCGCTGAGGCTAGGTTGTTACTCACAGCCACGTGCATTGTATTTGCACGAACAACACAAGCTTTCGTAACTTAATAACCTACATTAAGAACAGCTGTGCACAAGTGACGATAGTCTACTGTTTTCTTCCTCGTCCTCAACTCTGTGTTAGGTTGGTACACCTGGGGTATTTGACGTCATTGCCAGTTGGCAGTACTGTCACATTGTGTTTGTTCACCATCGTTCCAGGAAGGTTAGGTGTGTTTTGAATTTTTAACCTCTCTTACGGCGAAACGTTTATGCAGTGTTCAAAAACGTCAGCAAGCCTGTTTTATATTAGGACTTAGCTTCGGAGTTCATTTGGTCAGTTGATGTGCATTTGTGCACTTGGTGACTTGTTCAGTGGTTAGTCAGTTGTTAGTGCGTTGTCAGGCAGTCAAGTCACTTGTCACTGTTAAGCAGTGAGTCATGGAGGATTGTGAGTTAACCATGTAGGTTTCGGGAGCTATGACCGCAAAGGCGGCCTAATACTTAATCAGTCATGTAGTTCAATTGTTAAATTAGGTAACTAAATGTCGTAGCTCACCTGTGGTTACAATTTAATTAATTTTATTTACTTTCGGTATAAAAGGTAAAATGTGAAATAGCAGTCTCTGGCAGTAAATTACGTCAAGTTCATAACGACGCAGACTGTTTTATCAAGACGAAAGGGCTGAAGCCCTTTTCCATTTGTTTGATTTTGAGGCAAAGGACATCTCATTTGGGAGTGGCTGGACACGCCAAAACATTAAGTATTCTTTCCAATCACTAATTTACGTTGGTCTAACTTTATGTATTAACAGTTTTAAACCAGTCAAAAAGTAAACTTTATTTTAATCTTGCCTTTAATTGGCACTAACTGTTTCAAAGAGATCAATCCCTTTTATTATCTTGTTTTTATAAAAATATTTAACTAATTTATTGTACCTGTTCTTATATGACTGAATACTATTTTTATTATTAAATAAACAGAAAAAAACTAGATCTTCTCGAGTCTTTCCTTTAAGAATGAAAAGTTTTACCTTTATTTATTTGGTTTTTTGTAACTTTGTGCTGTAATCTCTATACAGACACGTGAAAACACACGGCTGTTAATACCTGGGGGAACAATCCCACACCTGAGCACTCACCCTAACCTCCGCTCGACTTGGTGAACACATATTCAGCAGTCAAACGCACACAACATGAACACTGGGGAAGGGTTCAACTCGCTACTGCAATTAAACTGACAGGCCCAATAAAATGCACAAAATATATTGACTGAAATAATCAGAGTACATAAATTAACAGAGCCAACACCAGGCTTAATCATTACAAAATTCAAAGGCAATCGCTGTTATACCAGTGATACTAATATGACAAGAAAAAACCTCACAGGCATCAACAACACCAATACACTAACTGACACAGTCAAAGTCGCTATTAACCAGCAAAAATTAAGCAACTGGACACGAGCCTAACGCTCGCCCCATACTTGCCTCCCGACCGCGACGACACATCCCCGCAGACAGTGTAGGAAAGACTGGTAACGAAAGAAAAGTAAATGAAGTAAACGCGAACTGAAACCAACACTTACCAGTCAACGAGGATGTGCAGCCGCGGGCGCGAGCAAGCACAGGTAACCCACACGAGAGCTCACTACCAACTGAACTCCTCTCCGGCCGCGAGGAACCGGCTCCCACCGGGAAGCAGGGAGGCGGGGAGGGGAGGCACGACGTCCGCCAAAGACGGCCGAAGGTCTAGAGAGGAGGGGCGGGCTACGTCAAAGACGACGTCACAAGAGGCCAAGTCACAGGTAATCGTTCGGATACACTCAGATACCAGGAGTCGAGGGGGGGGCCAAGCAATATGGGCAGACATACATTAAATCGGGCTGAGCCCAGCTCAACTTTATAACCTATTGAAGGTTTACCAAATTAGTAGAGGCAGAAACCTGGTCCTGTTTAAGGACTTCATAAACTTAGATCCCCGGTTTTCTAGTAAGTCTGCCTCTCGCAGATACAAGTGAGTGCTGAGTATGCTCTACCCCCCCCCCCTTTTATCATGTGTTTTAGGTCACGTAGCTATGTTGAGCTATGACCTTTAGTCTGTAGTTGTTTTTGGGTTAGGTTTTTACTTCCTTGTGGAAGTATACTGTAGCTTATCGCAGGTCTCTTGGTGGACGCCCCCCACAGTAGCTTGATTAGTGCAATTTGAGTACAGTTTTAGTAGGGGCCTGCGATAGAAGGGTATTTGTTTTATTTAGGCAGGGATGGTTAGATGTTTGTAGTTTGTGTTGTGTCTTGTCGGAGTCAGTCGTGGTCTGTTATAATTGACGACGGCTCTGGCAATTGAAGATCAAGGTAAAGGTTAGTGTTTGTTTAGTTATTTTATTAGTACCACCCTGCCTAAGTATTTATTTAGGTATAAAGTTTATTTAGGTATTCTGGAGGCGTGGTGTTGTGTATTGGCTACATCTCCAGGCTAGTGAACCAACCACCAAAGTTAGTTTATTCAGTTATGAGTAGGTTAAGCCTGATAGGTAAGCGACAACAACTTACCTGTACTCTTCACGCATTTTAGTTTAAAGTTTATTATTAGTAGATAGTGTGATTTTATTCGTTACAATATTAGTGGAGACCTAAAGAGTAAGATCGTCTTGTAAAATAGGAGACGAGTTAAACTGGGCAGATTGGGCAAGACTGTTGTCGAATGTGTGTGAGTCAAGAGTTATATGTGTCAAGCGGAAATGTCATTAACTTCTATGAAAGTTTGGTCATTCAAAGTCTGTGTTAAAGGTTAGGTCCTCAAGTGGGGCCATACTCTTCTGTTTGTTAATTCTTCTGTTATATGAATGCAAGCATTCAATTAGCCTACTGAAGAATCATGTGGGAAATGGTAAAGAATGAAAATAAAACCTGTAACGAATATCTGTATTGTTTTAAAGACTCAGTATATGAATGTCAACAAGATAGCGAGAGAGTGTTATTCATTTCTAGTTCAACTATGTTTAGTAATGTTAATTGTACCTTTACGGTCATCTTGTAAGTTCCACTCCTGAGATACAGGAGTGCATAATATTTTCAATCAATTTTCAAAGTGTCAGAACTGAAGGTAAAAAGAAACCTGTATTTTTCGGCAATAGGGCTATAAGAGAGAAAACTGTCCACTGGAATGATAAGGTTGCAGAGACAGTAAATTTTCCCAGCTTCCAGTCACCTTACGGTCTCCAACAACAAAAATTTTCTCTAATAGAACTGTGTTGAAAGAAGAAAATGTTTTATATCTGGGTGTGGTTGATTGTTTCCTTACATTTTGTCTTACCAACTCCTCTTGGAGATGTTCCATGGGTTGTAAGAGATAGTTAATTGGCATGCAACCGAACTACACCAAAGACAAGACTTAAGCATAAATTATCTGGTGTAATGCAATAAATAAAAATTTGGAAGCTTTTAATGAGGTGAATATAAGAAAAAAGTGAAGCAGGTGGTTTTCCAAAACAGAATTAAACTACTAGAATCTACTACCTCCTCACTCAAAACTGCAACAATTCATCAATCAATACTTAATTGCATTTTCTTCTTACAGAATATTTCTTTAAAAAATTGTTTTTAATGTTTGCACACAGCTAGTCAGGATTTTTTTAGGAGATAAAGGTTTTTTTTTATACTAATGCCACTGGGTGACGAGTAACTACATCAGGTTAGATTATTTCACAGTGGCACTTGTACAATATGTCTAAGATGCCTCACACATAAAAGTTTACAATGGAATTAATATGTATTCACTATAAAATAAATATTTATATTAGTTATAACAAAAAAATTTCTAGTAAAATCAGTTTAGTTAAGTTTGTTCAAAATAAAGGACTGAAGCACAGAGACAGAGAAAGAAATGTAACACTTCCATGATGGCTGGAGGAAAAATTAATTCCTTGTCGGCTTCAAGCTCACTCCAAAGCTAACATATTATATACAAACCATGCCTCTTCCCTTCTCCTTTAAGCTTTCCGTAACCTAAAACATGGCCCAATAATGTTTCTATCAGTTATGATGGCTGCAGATATGATCAATGTCCCTTGTCTACCACGGAAGCCTGCCACAACATCTTGCTGCCTTGGGAGTTATCAAAAGAAGGGGCCTGCCCACACCGGGATATATAAGTCTTAAAACCTCCACACAAATCTTTGCTCTAAGATGAATAGAATGTGCTTGGCAACGAGGTGTGAAACCTCAACTTCTCTGAGGAATGCATTGCATACTCAGGCTGAAAATACTTATTCTATGACCTGAGTTATGTGCTAATACCATTACAGTAAAATATTAACTCACAAAATATTAAAGTTTGTGAGGAAGACAGTTAGCATAATTACTAAAAATCAAAATTAAAAATTACTTTACAGCTGAACCACAGCTAAAAATCAATATACAAAAATATGTTAATAACAGCTGTTCAATAAAATACATCTAAAATATGACTTAATCAAGACATGAAATCATCATTTAAACAAAATTAAATCATTAGTGTAATTACCATTACACTAGGGAAGGAAACCAGAGACTAGTTTCCTACAATATCAAGTTGGCAAGGAGTAAAGCAGAAACATGATGCTCAATGTATGATTTAGTGCTCACAACTGCTGAGCAGGAATGCAATAATTACAAACAGGCAATGACCATGCACTACGCACAAGACTGGAAGCATAAAATAGTCAAAGCCTTAGTTGTTGAGTGAGAACAACACTTGGTTGGTTATACTGCAAGCACCAGACAAAAAAGTGTACTACACAGTTAGTTCCAAATGACTACAAAAAAAAGGGGACTTAAACTGCTGAAACTACAGGTTGTTATCATGGAAGAAGTACGTTACACATAATGATAATTTGTATTGTTATGAACATTGAAAAGAGTTGTAATTTGTTGTCTATATTACTTCATATTGGTTTGCAAAGTGTATTGGCCAAGTCTAGAAACAGTTTGTTTGACTGTGTGTTTTTTGAAGAAGTTACACATAATCATGTGTCTATCTAACCATGATGATAAGACATTTGCTATTAATGAGTTAGTTGTTAATACTGCTGTAATAGGTGTTGTAAAGCATTGCCAGTGATAATATTTGGGTGCTTACCATGTTGTGTAATACAACAGGTGATGTTACTGTGCTAGGTCATTGTCAAGTTGTGTATACTAGAGTTCAAAATGTTTGTATTGAATGATGAACATTAGATAACACTAAGCTTCTATTTAAGCTATTGTTGTGCTGTGTTGCAACTATTTAATAATCTTAAATGGGTGCAGATAAAGAAAAAAAAAACACTACATATACCAGTTTGAAATGGTTTTCACTACGTAGCCTAATATTTTTAATACAAAAAAGTATGTAATTTTGGTTATTTAATAAGTTTAAAAAAAATCGTACAATATTCGATTTTGGGGGGGGGGGGGGAAAGGCTACACAGTAAAAAACAATTTCCAACAGATCAATGTAAAAGTTATGCGATGTCTTCTCTGTTTCTGAATTAAAAAATAATATTCACAAAAACAGCAGGAATAAGTAGATATCAAAGCTGCATAAGCAAAGTCCTATACAATGAATGTTGTTAAATATTGTAAGATATATTAAAAGTACATTATCTATGAGCATAAGTCATTATAGGAATGGAAATTATGATGTGGTGGGATACAAGGATGGTGACTGGGGTAGCGGCAGAGTTTGCTGCTTTCAATCAAGAAATAGGCAAAGTTCCAATAATTTTTATCATGTTTTTAATTAAAAGTACATTCAATTTAATGAACATCAGTACAATACTCTCTTTATTTTTATCTGCATAACTCGAGAAAAATGTATGTAGAATGAGCTGCCCTTATAGCATGGTAAAAACGTGAACCGCTATGTTGATGCCCCGTGACATCACTATATTGTAACTCACAAACTACAACACACATTCAGATCGTGAAATTGTATTAAATAAAGTAGCTTATGGATTAAAACAGATATGGCTGGAACTCCAAAGAGTATAAGTGTGTATAGTAGTTCCTTAGTGTGACAATAAAATGCAATTTACTCCTAATAAGGTCGTCTTTACTACAGCGCCATCTGACAAATCAAAACAGACTGCATGGTTAAGCAACAAGAAGAGACCCAACAGCCTGCAATTAGCATCTAAAATAAATTTTATTTATATAATGATTATTTTTATTTATTGTGTACAATATAACATGGATGGCATTAAATAAGTAAGTTCTTTTAAGTTAAAAGTTGCAGTCAGTAGCTTACAGTTGTAGTGTTTTTGGCTAATCTACTGGCTGTGGTAACCTCATTAGCCAACATGTGATCTCAAGGCACCAGTGATTAGCTGATAATTCAAAGGGTGGGCAGGGTCTTGTGAAACTCTCCCAGAGATTTAAGCAAATTAGGCCGTTCACGAGAAACGTAACAATTATTGAGAGAAAAATTTACTTAAAATAAAAAAATTTATCAGCTCCAATATTTTCTGAACTCGTGCAATCAGGACATTCAATCACCTGTCTCTGCCAGGTTTGGTTAAACGCATTCCAGCTATTTGCTTGATAGGTTCACTATTTGGATTCATGCGAACTTCATTTGGCTAACATATCAAACTTAAACTTAAAATTCTAACTGAATCTGAAACATTAAAAAGAATTCGTAGTAAGTTACCACTCAAACTTATCAATTAAATGTCGCAGTGTGTGAGAGCTACTAATACTTCCAGTCTTTACCCCTCAAAAAAAAAAAAAACACTAGTGAAATTTTCGATTACCAGTAACTTAATAATCAGCAATCATGCACTTATTAACAAAATGTGAATTTCCTGAGCTAGCTTTTACATAACTGGGCTTACTCAATTTTATTAATTAAAGTCAGTGAAAAATTTCAATACGCACAATAATTCCTGGAAGCATAGCTAATCAAAACAAGTACGGCTACATCATAGATGCGTAAGCCAATGAGAATGTGTTTTCAATGTTTACAAAGGCATTAGACAATATGGCATTTTTAAAGCTAAATAATTTCAAAATTAAAATGCTCACAGAACTACTATTACTTTGCCTGGCTGCATTTGGTGCCAAAATAATTTGGAAGAATCATGTCATTATTAAATGCCTTTTATAGGTATCTTCCCTACTAGTGAAGCATGTTTACTGAAATGGCTGTTACCTCTATGGACTTTCTTACTTACCTTAACATAGTCATTAACCCCACTACCTAAATTTAAAAAAAAAAAAAAAAAAAAAACAGTCTACTAATACACTGAACACCATGGCCTTGGAACATACTAAAATCCAACATCTGCATATTAAAAAGTGAGTACAAAGAAATCATTGAAGAATTTAATCAGATTAAAATACGTAAAAACCAGTTACCAACTTCAGACTGTCTATTTCTTTAAGACTCTTGATGAAATTCAATTCAGTAAGCACAGGAAAGACTGTTTGCTCCGTAAGTATTTTATTGAGGGGACTTATTAATAGCAATAAGTTTGTTCTCTAAACATCTGTATGAATTAGAATATATTATGAGTGTCACTTGATGCAAATAATTTTACAGTAAATCTCATTATGCAGCATTTTTCAATCAAGTTTATAAAAGTTTTCACCTACTTAGTTAGTCACACATATAACCAACCATAATTACTAATTTGTTTTCAACGGGAAGTAACCTGTCGTAAAAAACAAATGACAATGATTAATTAATATTGGTTACTACAGTCGCTGCAACATTGTTCTTAAAATTTTTTAATGCATTCTGGAAGAAATGTGGCAAAATATGGTAGTCTATTATCTGTGTAAATGATAAATAAACATTAATATTATATACAGAGTTTCATAAACACCTTACTTAGGTTTCCATTCAGAAGTAAAAAATCAACATTAGTATAAGAGACTTTCATAAACACTTAGTTGCTTTTACCATTCTGAAGTAATATCTTCACTAGCTACTGCATAATTCACAAAATAAAACCATATTTTTCTTATAATTTCCTCTTGGCATAGACAAATTGCAGCAAAAATTTTCTATTTCAGTGCCTTTCCTGTTTATACTTAAGAAGTGCTAATGAAGCCAGTTGCTCAATTTAGATAACTGACACAGCTGTAATTCACAGCTAACGTGAAAAATAATGCTGTAAACTTAGATTTTGGTAAAAAAAATGATGTAATAAAATGGAAACTGGAATTTGCTATCTCAAAATCACACACATCAAAATGGCTACTCACATCTATTGACGGAAGCCAGTAAGAGCATTCTAAAACTTCACATTCAGTTCTTTACGTATCATAAACAAAATAAATAACGTACCTCTACATAATCATAGTAGCAGTTTGGATACGACAGATCTTCCACATCAAAATCTAAGAAATTTAGTGTTATGGCATGTCTCAATGGCAGAGCAATTTCATAAATGCACATCACGTTAGCTGGGTAGTTGTTAGGGTAGAATGGTGATTGTAGCGTGCCAGATAAATCATTGTAAATCCCTCCACAAACTGAAAATAAGATAATAACCATTCATAACCATTACCAAATATTGAGTACCCTACAGTATTTGTACTCTACAGACAAACATACTGTAAATTATAAATTCAGTTACATAAAAATACATCTGACTTTCTGTAACATATAATACAAGATGATATAAGTCAACAAAATCTTGTGTATCCACTTTCTTTACAAATTTTATAGTTTCTTCACAGAGAGAGTGAACATTTTAAGTGTCTCTTGACAAGCATAATGTCTCAAAGACAGTGCTGTATAATTTATGTAAGTCATCAACCTTTGTGAATCTTCAGTTGGTATAAATAACATTGTCTTTAAACAAAAGGAAAACACAAATGTGCTAAAATGATAAATCAAGCATAACCTTAAGACAAGCTCACTTTACCATGTCAATATAACAAATAGAAATGTACTAACACTGAACAATAATAATAAAAAAAAGTGTGAACTTAAACTACGTATACAAATGTATTATTTACTTAGTACCTTACCCGTTTCATATTTTATGCGGAATCCTTCATGTCCCACTGAAAAGTCAGAATGAAAATACACCAATAAAGTATTTGATATTGAAGTGATAGTAGCTGGTACATTGGATCCACAATATTTCCCAAAAAAAGGAGAATCAATAGTGTCACCATTTATAACCTAAAATCAATAAGAATACTGAATTAGTTATGCTCTACCTTCAGTCACAAAATAAAACTTGTACATATTAGGTTAACATAAAAGCACAGGTGAATTTTGAGCAGCGTGCTCTGTGAGCTTGACGCTACAGAAATTTGAGCTATAGTATGCGTTGGAGGCTTGGGTTGCGAAATTAAAGCCATAAGCAAACAAAATTTGGTTTGCTGTATTCAAGTTGTAAGCACTGAGTGCTCAAGCCCTTGTAGTGATTGTGAGTAACTGTGGGTTTTGAATAGCCTTATATGTATTTTGCTTTGCCAAAAGTGAGGCAAAAATGTGGTTTCTGCAGTTATAACTCACCCGTGGGTTCTCAAATAACATAGTGAATGGTAGAAAAACAATCTAGGTTATAGAATTATGGACAGTTGAGTAATAAACTTATAAATCAGGCTTGCAAACTGTTCTCTAATTTACTTAATCTCTGTCTTGTTTCTGAAGAGGTAGCCAATAGCATAAGCATGGACCAATCAAAGAATCAACTCAATGTGGCTGAGAGAAAGAGCCTTGGTAAGGAAGTTTCCGAGCCCTATAAAGTATCATTATTGAGAGATACAGCGAAATATTTCCACCTGAAACGTGCTACAGTGGAATTAAACACGGTCACACAGAAATGTGAGTGGTTATGTGATACATAGAAATGGCTCGAACTCTGCATCCAGACAATAGGAGTTACTTTGTATCTGTTAAGTACATAAACAGAATAGTTATAGGTATTTTACTCCCACCTACTTTTGTTGTAATACATTATTTACATACTGCAATCTACAGTTCAGCTTTAAAAATTTATGGCATAGAGTGACACTGTAGTTTTGAAAGACTTTTCATTGAAGTAAAAATAAGAAATAAACAGGGATACATACATTTTTTTTATAGAATTAATGTTTAGGTGAGGTCACGTGAGGTGAAAGGGTATTACAACCCTTTAACAACAAGGTCTTAAGAGCCAATGAGGGTGAAGCGAGGTAAATGGAAAACACAACGAACATACACGATAAAGCCAGGATTCGAACCCAGGACCTCTCGCATCGTAGACCAAAGCCTGACTACGCTATGGAGGGCGGCTATTACGTAATGGCATTTAAGGGTAAATAAAATTGGACAACTCAACTGATTCCAAGACCATTAGTGGCACAAATATTATATGCAGGTGGCAATGTAAATATATAACTAAACTTTTTTGGAAGTACCATTTTCACTAAATGTTGAGAACGGTATGGAAAAAAAAACACTTTTAGGTTTGCGATATAAATTATCTGCAAGCTGGATAGACTGGCAATATTTTGGCAAAAACCAGGCCAAAATTGTTCACTTACATTACAAAAACACTTCTTTTCTTTAAGACAGAACTGACTTACTTAAGAATATTGTTATTCACCAACAGTAAATTTACATTAAGTATTAATTACACTTCAAAACAATATCATGACATTTAAACTAGTTACAATACCTATTTTGCAACAATATACTTCTGTCAACCGTTACAAATACTTCCTATATCCTTATAAATAGTAGGCAAGGAACGCATATTAAATTTTATGAGTAATGTAACAAAACACATTATTTTTGTACACATTCTTTGTGAAAGCAATATTTACATGTATGTACAATCAAGAGGTAAGAGATGACCAAAATATCATCAAAGTAGCAAAAAATACGGTGGTTTAACTTATCTGACTGGCTTGTGTAAGTTGAATAGGGAGGTAGAGTATCAAAGCTGAAAGAGGCTACTGATCCTTGTGTCTGGTGTTTTCGATTCTATTTGATTCCAACTACGACAAGAGGTGCAGGCGCAAAGCAGTTTGTACTTGCGCTGCGGTGATGTAAAACAGAAGTAATGGTGTTTAATCAGCCCCTAGGGCACCATCAGTTGTTAGGCATGGATTACAATGACTTCATGCATCATGTAATACATTACATTATGTAAATGTGCAATTTCAGAACTTGCACATGTTTCAAGGCACCCTATTATGATATTTTCATGTAACATAACATGTGTTCCATAAAGCAAAAGTTAGTAAAGTCAGGCTTTTAAGTGATACATGATAAATTTAATTACCGCATCTCAGTAAATCAATTTTCGGGAGCATTAATGTCTTCTATTTCGGCATACATTTGCCTGTTATACTGTATTTTTGCTTAAATTTTTTTCACACATTTCTTTATCCCGGTACTAAATTTTGATGGTTAGACCTAGTTCAGACAAAGTTTATTACTTTACAAAACATTTTACACAACTATTGAAGCATTAATACAACAACAACATTACATTTATTACCCAACTAATTTTATAATACTGATTACACACCTGGTTGACACAACTATTGATTCCAAATTATTTGAATAACTTTTAGGCCTACACTGTTAACATAATAAAAAATTATTAATTTTATTGCAGTATGCGGACCATAAAATACAAAACAAAGTAATTATTTGAATGTAAATGTTGAAATAAAATGTAGGAATAACAAAATATTTGTTACGCTTGAAGTGCTTCAAAAAACATTACTGTACTGTACACTTCAAAAAAACATAACAGTCTGATAGAACATGTTTATAAATCAAAAATCAAAGTAAAAGTGTAAAGACAATTGTCTAAAACCAAGTGAACCGTCTGGTACCTCTTACAGCATCAGTGACTACGGCACGCAGCGGATTTTTTCTAAGTACTGTCCATCTCTCTTCGATTAGACTTTGCTCATATTGTGTTTCCGGATATAATTTTCCTTCTGCCCCTCTCTGCTCTTTCCCTTCTTTTGTGCAGACACATTGTCTGTTAGCGGTGGCCTTGCGAGAAAAAGGTATGGCAAGCAGTTCACTTTAGGGTCATTTTCTGTCAAGAATAAACTTTCCTTTCGCTGGTCTTCAGACAGAGGGGCTTCTTTCTACCTAATGTTAAGTCAGTGTTCCCTGACTTTATTATCTTAATGGGGACTCATGAGTGGCGGTTTGTGTTATTGGGCTGTAGGGCTGCAGCACTCCCCGATTATTTAGGAATTACACATTTATTTTCACAGCTGGTGTTATAGGAGATAATTTGTAATGATATCTTTTGAACTACCAACTAGCCAAAACCATCAGCTGATTGTGAAGTCTGAGGAATGCGAGAAAGTTTTAAAGATTTACTTGTGTAAGCGTTTCCTGCCTAGGGCGGTCTGAACTAGGCAGGGCTGAGCGGCAAGCAACCCGTTTGACTTGCTGGAGGATGCGTAGAGCACGCCCCGGTCTGGCAAACCTGTGAAGAAGGTGGTGGGGGAAGGGGTGTCTGGTATATGGCGCGTATGTGGGCTGCCAGGCTTGCAGCCCGCACAGTGTGCCACGTTACACTGCACTAACGACAGACGCAACTTGTCACTCAACTTGCTCATTTTACAACATCACTGCAGTAAATTGTACCAAAATTTCATGACCATCCTACACACTGTGGCGCTTCCTACGAACATTTCACATTTTGTGTACGCGACTTAGTTAATTAGTAAAAAAATGCTAATATCGTAACTACATTTTCACTCTAAACCCAGCTGAAACACACTTTTAAAAAACTGGTCCAAAGTCGAATGTTTCTACATATATGGAATTTTTAAACCTATTACGTCAAAAAGAATAGTTTATTTTTTAATATTCTGCTACAAAATTGCATCAAATTGCAACAGTTTTCTCGAGGCGGAATGATAAGTTTTAGATTTTGTTCCTTCACGCCTAGCTGTTGTAGCAAACATTTTTTGCAGCCTATTATTTCACACGAATTATAATGTACTTCATACCAAATAATAAATTAATATCAACTTAAAAATACAAAGTAAAATAGAAGTGACACTGTTATTCATTTAAAGAATATACTTCATAGCTGAGTATTTCACCAAACCATATGGCAGAGAAGTAAAATATTAAACTCATAGAGGAATATTTTGTAACTTGATTTTCTGTCCGGCCACCACCATAACCATTTATAAAATACAACGTTTTTTTTTTACTGGACGTCCTTTTCAACTACCTTCAAAATTTGTCTTATTTATGATTCCGCAGTAGACGAGACAGAAAGCCATAAACAAATGTACCCTCCCTATATGCAAGTATTTCGTAATAGGGGGAGTAGCATTATAATTTACCATTCTATATCTATTATTTCACTGAATTTATTAAGATATTTACGTGGCTTTTAACACTTAAAGTCTTACGAGTAATTTTCTTCTGTTTCTTTATTTTTTAATTATGTATAAATAACTTTCTTTACATTTTTATGTATAAATACCTTTCTTTATATTTATAAAAGTCGTAGTTTGAAGTCTCTAACCTCCCTCCTCACGTACGGCCATTACCCTACATAGGCCAATGCATAACAAATTTATTGCGAAATATGTTCTAAGAAAAGAACGGCGAATGAACTCATGTACAATTGAGTACCCACACATTAGTTAAGTGACAATTTAGTTGAAACATGTTTTTGACTTAATACATATTTTCATTCAGTGATATGTAATAAAATTAAAAGTGTAAAAAAAAAAACATGAACTATTATGCATTAAATTAACAATGCAGTTTTGTTACATGCAAAGCATTGTGATTTGTGAATCTTAAAAACAACTGAGCTATGATGTCAATTTGCTGTCTGGACAGCACTCTCTGGTGTGATTTCAACTTGGGGTAACTTTCCACGCACCTGCCCTTGTTTTTCACCACCTACTTCATACGTCAAGTGCTCAACACAGTAATCCAAAGGTATGTTACATTTGTTAAAATTATGTTTGTGGATTTTGTGAATTTTGTTCTAAAAAAAATTACTATAATCCAAAGGCATGTCAAGTTTATTTAAAATTATGTTTGTGGATTTTAGTCTGAAAAAATTTATTCCTTGAAATGTTTCACTGTTTGAGAAAATGGAATAGCGGTAGCTGCTTGAAACGTTACTTTTTTCCTCTACTAGGGACTAGGGTGGCCCCTCAACAAAAAGTTTCTTTAAAAAAATATTAATAATTCTACCAAAAGTATATTCAATGTTTAGACATGACAACTACTAAAATAGCACTATTTTGCAACTTGAAATCCTAATTTTTCCAGGGGAGGGCTCCCGGACCAACCCTCCTTTTATTGGGGGATAAGTGTTCCTCCTCGTATGCAGCCCTACCTACGTCAAAATCCACGAGTCACGCCTGGACCCCTGCCCCTCATGATGGACAAGACGCTGTTGTCACGCATAATGTGAAACTACTAACCTCAATAATTTTTCTAAATTCATTCTTTAAAGTCATATAAAAAAATTTTTTTATTTTTTTTTATTTAATGTTAAGTGTTCCTTGTTTTATTTCCTCTATCATGGTATATTTGTTTTGTGAATCCACATATTTTTCAGATTAATTTGGGTGGCATTGACAGATTATGTTAACTATGCCCATGATGTTGTTTGGTTGATGAAGATGTACCATGGAATCTTTAAGCTACAAATTTTTTTGACTTAGCCTATTAGGATTTATTTCCTCCTCAATGAATGTAGTGTGGAAAAGCCAGAGCTCATGAATGTGACGGATTTTAATGCATGAAAGAAGGTAAAGACATGAATGAAATGTGGTTGATTCAAAGTACATACTGATAGTTGTAAACACTCTACACATTATTATTATTATTATTATTATTATTATTATTATTATTATTATTATTATTATTATTATTATTATTATTATTATTATTATTAAGAGTCTACAACTCTAAAAATTTTGTTTTGAATATGTATATATAGCACAAGTCTCCAGCGTAGGTTGTGTAAACATGAGGAACACATAAATGAAGTTAAATTATGTATGCATCACTACTATTCTCCTCTTTAAACATGATCTGTTAACATAAGATTTTTTGGTAACTGAGAATCAATTGTGAAGCACACCGTGATACACGTAACATACGGCTCTGTGATAAGAATCACAAAAATTTAGGTTTATCATGCTGCGTGTGGTATACTATGCTAGTGCGGGAAAGTCATTATTATTTGGTTGGCAGCACTGAGGCAGGCAGTCTTTCGTCGGCATGAGGAATGTAAACATTGCCATAATATGTGTGTAATAAACGGGTGCAAATCTACAACATTGGCGACGAGGATGGGATGCACGTATTGGTGCTAGAAGTATTTTTTTTTAATTATTTTGTGGTTTCTGCGATGGCGGGTTTCAAAGTTGAAAAGTTTACACCAGAAGAGGATATATGGGACTCATACCTGGAGCGGCTGGAACAACTGTTTATTGCAAATGGCGTGGGTAACAAAGCCGAAGATCAAGTTCGTCGTCGTGCTATTCTCATCTCTTCAGTAGGGAAAGAAACGTATGAGATATTACGTAATTTAAGCGAGCAGCAGAAACCGTCTGCGCTTGCATACAGTGAACTGGTGAAGTTGTTGAACGATCATTTCTCCCCCAAGCCATCTGTAATAGCCGAACGTCATACTTTTCCAAACGGATGCAACATGGCCATGAAACCGTCGCGGATTTCGTAGTGGGTCTACGTAAATTGACACGTTTCTGTAATTTTGGTACCTTTTTAGATTCGGCATTACGGGACCAGTTTGTGGTTGGGTTGAAGGATAAGACTATTACACAGAGACTGTATTTAGAGGCTGAGGACATCACCTTTGAGAAAGCTGTACGTTTAGCCACATCACTGGAAGCTGCTGCCGGAAACGTGTCACTTTTGTCGGGAGGAGGTAGAGCAGAACCTTCAATATCTACTTCACAAATCGTCAAAGATGAATCAATTCACTTTGTTAAGGCACGACCACGAAAAGATGGTCAAACTTCTACACAGTCTGTTTGTGTGTGCTGCGGAAATCCAAATCATTTTGTGCG